>JAMAHF010000120.1:0-33227 GCA_023627405.1 Penicillium sp. S1316
TTCCGATAGCTAACGGCCCTCTTGGACTGCGGTTTCCGGGAGAGGATATAAAGTGATTGAACCCACCTTTAAACGTTAGCTAAGAATGAAATTGAGATGAAAGACCTACCGTAGATAATCTTGCTTTGCAAAGACATACTTAATCACCAGGCTCTGCAATAATGTTCTCTTGAGTAGCAGTACTCATAAGGATGTTCCTCTCTCCAGCTGAGTCACTGAGCTGGAGGCTAAAGGGGCGTTTAATTTGGTTACAATGTACCCAAACAAATTGAGCATGGGCAAGACCTAGTTTGCGGGCTACCGAAGTAGAAATTTGGACTGTAGTGTTTTCGATATCTGCAGTTTTAATTCCCCTTGTCTGTCAGTAATAAGTCTAAAGGGATATATGGAAACTTACAATGCTTTTCTCTTCGCATACCAGCTTGAGATAAAGTGAGCCATGGTTACTTGCTTAGAACCTACCCCTCCACCTAAACCACTGGTTCTTATATACAAGAAGCTTTGTGAACTGCATATCTGAAAACCGTGGCTCTTCTAAGCCACGGTTTTTGCACTTGAAGCCATGCCAATATCCACCAATCATAAAGTTCGGCCAAGTACCTGCGGATCGCCCACACACCCACACTTGGATGGCTCAAACTAGAGCTACGGGAGAAGCGAGCCTTCATGGCGGTGGAGCTTGACCAAGAAGAAGGCGACGCGAACCAAGCGATTCTAAGCGGGATTGTGTTTGGAGCGTAGATATTTGTCTGAGAGTATTAAGACCGGGCGTGCAAGGCCATCGATTTGGAGGGTCGGATTGCCTCGCTTGAGCACCTTGTCGAGAAGACACCCGCCAAGCCCGAGTTGCACCTCGCCCGACTCCCGTGTTATGATCCAGCCTCCTCCACCCGCCACAGTTGAGTGGCTTCGGATTCCTTTGCGGGATGTGGGATCTCTGACAAGAGCTACCGTTGGGATTTTCGATTAGCGACGGCGTCGCCCAAGCTCTTGCGCCTGTCATGCTCCAGGGTTCCCCCGGCGTGATAATGTAGGACACAAACACGAGTTTATCGTCCTTTAACCTGTTTGTGAAAAGAATTAATTTCGCTGGTAAACTCAAGTTATCACGCTTTCGGATTAACTAGAGTACGCATCTGTTGATAAAGGCTATGATATGTAATGTTCAGATAGCTCGAGACTTGGAGAAGGAATTTATTAGTTTAAATAGATTGCTATCAAGATGTAACATGCAAAACACAAGAAGTGGAGACGTCCTAACGGTCACTTCAAGATTCGGAATCCGAGACTAATATCTAGACAAAATCAAAATAGCCACCAAGATTGCCCCAACCACGAGCGCATGATGATACTTGTTGATAGATTCGTCCAAAGAGATGGCATTCAACTCATCCAAAAGTTGGTGAGCATTTCGATAGGCACCCGGCGTCCAGCACTTGTCAATTATTGACCCAAGCCAGATTCCTTGCGTGCGAGGAAGAGTTTTCCTCCTTGGCAACGTTGCGCGAGATGCGTCGTTTTCATGAAGGTTGAACTCGCAGTTGTCTCCAGTTATAACTTCATAGAACACTTTCCCCAATTGGCCAATGTCAGTCTGTACTGAGTATCCATTATCGTCATCGGTTTCCATGTTGGTATCAGGAGGCATTATAGTTGATTCGGTAAAGTCGCAAAACTTGACGGACAGATCAGAATCAAGGAGGATATTCCGACACGCAATATCTGCAACGATGACTGAGCGGTCGTGTATTCGAGATAAAATACTCGCCATCTGTCGAAACCATGATAGCCGAAGGGATTTTGAAGGTTTTTCCCGTAATAAATATGAGCGCAGATCTCCATTTCTCATGAAGGCAAGTTGGGTGGTCTTCTCGCAGAAACTAATATAAGGTACAACCCCCTCGCACTGTCCAAGGCGATCATAGACCGTTTGCTCTCTTTGAATAACTGTAATATTTTCATCCATTTCGACATCCGAAGTATATGAATACCTCAAGGGCAATTTAACCGCCACTCCGTCCTTCAGTACAACTACTCCAGACCGACCATACCCAAGAAGATGTTCTTCGAGAACAGGGCACCCAGAGATGTCTAGGAATGGTGTGAACATAATAAGATTCAGCTGTGTGTTTTGGCAAAGAGCGGTTGGTTTATTTGAGTAATGAATGCAAAGCTACCTGGACTCAAGAAGGGTTTAAAAGCAAGCTTCTGGATTTCAAGAAGGGGTCCCAGCTAAAGTGGCGCTAACCAATATGGGGTTGGCCCGAAAACAAGGCGGACGATCGGAGAGTTTCAGGTTGATGCCGCGAGATAGAAAAGAGATGTACAAGATTCTTCAAGCCCCAACTTTCACACCCGACGCCGTCAGAGAGCTCCCATTACTGCCACCTGGGCCCTCGCTATCCTTTCTAGGCGCCGGATTCTGTTGATGTTTATGGTTGGGACAGTTCATTTTGCGTTTGGTAGAGCTGGCTTGCCAGGTTGGGGTAAGAACCGAACACATTGTGCCGCGTTCCTCCGCCGGCGGGCACCAATCAACTCGGTCATCTTCTGGGTCAAACTTCGTGCAATTTCCTTTGGATTTCCCAACGCAGTCTGGGTAGCTGACGGGCGTTTTGCGTCTCTGGTAACACATGTTTGCGCGATAAGATGGAGGTCAAAAAGAGGGGCTTTGAGGACAGTGGAATAAATGCAAATATAGTTTGTGTGATGGTTTCGAGGCGCAGTGATGGATTGGAAACTCTAGAGATTTAGAGCATATTTATGCGCATTCCCAGGGGCTTGAGCGCTGTTGAGTTCCTATCCTCCGGCAATGAGGTCGCTATACTACTCAAGGGACAGGAAATCGCTGATTACGTTCAAGAACGTGAGGAATGCAACATTAGAAATTGTCGACCTTATAATACCGCTAGAACTTCAGAAACAACGTAGCCGAGCTCGAGCTGTGGTAAGTTCAGGGTTGCTGGATTCCTATATTCTCATCCCATAACTTGCTAAAAGCTGGTTGTTGAGTGCGCAAAAGCCTGTTTACAATGCCTGCTTTGCTGGATCCATGTTCACTCAGACCTGGAGCATTAACATCGCCGACCAGCCCGAGACCAGGCTGCCCCGCTCCCAAAGAGTGCGCTTTGACCTACGAGGAATCTCAAGCCCAAGCATCAGCCAATGTTCTTGGCAACAGCAATTCAGCGCAGTTTGTGTCCGCTATACTTATATTGCTCTATTATCATTCTGTACAGTGGAAATGAGAGTAGTGCGCTTCTGGGGAGATGCAGTCCCGTGACAAACTCAGGCTTCATTCAGAAACGCCGGAGCGGTTGTAGAAGCAGAACCCGAGACTAGAACCCACTATACTACAACATCGCTGATCAAGTCCGAGGGTGGGCATCAAGCCTCTCTGGAAAACTCAAATTCTTCTCTTCCCCTCCGATTCTGCAGAATGGTACGCGCATCATGCAGCGATGCGCAACATCTAAGCCGTGTGCCATACATGAGACACGATTGAGGCTGAGCCGAGAATCAGTAGTGACATTTCACCACAAGAGTGGAGCATTCCTGCCTTCATCGAACAGCTCCCAGAAACGAATTATTGGACTCATAGGTTTCGAGCCCTTGAAGTAGTCTGTCATTGTAGAGAACTGGGCCAATAGATTTTAAAGATGCATGATGACAATGAATTTCGTGTCTCGATAAATGCTGTTGACGCCGGAGGAGCGAGCAGCCTGATACTTGCAGGCGGCTGCGGCAACTTCCGCTAATTTGATGGTAAGGTGATGGCTTCTCTTTACATTCCACAAATCTTACCTATAATCCTACAATTAGGACGCTCAGCCTTTTGAGGTCTTTTGGGGTGCTGATAAGGTCTTGAGGCCTTGAAAACGGCCACAGCGCCTGGAACTTATTTCTCTTGCTTGGATCGCATTTCACTTACTTCCATCTGAGACTAGAAAGGCGCAGAAGCCTGTTTGTGACGCCTGTGCCCGCTGCACCCATCCAGCTGTTGCCGCCCGAAACGCCTAGAAGCATACTGAGTCTAGTCCTATTAAGGACTAGCAATGCTGACTCGGACAATTATGGACAAATTATCGATTTGCGTCACGTGCAGCCACCATAGAGCCCAAAGATTAGGCCCCGCTAAAACCCCTCACGTCGAGAAATTTCCCAGGCTCAAGCCATGCATGAAAGGTACGTTTAATATACAATGTGAGAAAGGCAGAAGCAAATTCTGACTACTGTTAATATCAATAGGATATTTCGCCTTTGCTCCTTGCCCTCAACACCGGAATGACTAACTCCGTGAGTCAAATTTATACGCTCTCATCCGCTGAAGAAGCCTTGGTTGCCACGATAAAAAGGATACTCGATGAGGACACGGGGGAAACTACAGCATATCCATGGGGCGAACCATACGGAAGCCAGCGACTTAGATCTGCCGCGGAAGACTTGAAAGCTGAGATGTCAAAAAGCCGTACAGTAAGTTGCTTGAGGTCACCTTTATGCATACTAAGTGGCTGACACGTGAAGATTGACGGTGTCGCGGTTTCAAAATTAAACAACGGCGTGAGGATGCATAAGGACACGATAATCATCGCACTCGAGCCTTTAACTTTAAGAATGAGGAACGGGCCGCCAATCACGGTAAACTACGGGTCGTATGTCAAAATATACGGCGATCCATTGCTTGATTTGAATGGTCGAGGCTATGTTAATGCTGTTGTGGTATTAGTACATGAATAATGAAGAAGGAGAAATGTCGCATCTCTATAAGGAGCGAGTTCATCTGTTCTTACGAAGAAGGTCTAAAGCAGAAGGGATTTAATGATGAAGTTCAGAAGATCTATTTCATGTAGAAATTTGCCCAATTGTTGAATTGCGCTCCACGAGGAGAGCTGAAGATTTAAACCGGATTGGAGTGGAAATCCTTGAGATCATTCGTGTCCAACTGTATGCCATCAGGGGGAGTGGCTGGATCATCAAAAGTGGCCGTATTATCGATTGGATTGGAGTGTGCATCGTCAAACAGAGGAGGGGGAAGATTGGCCAGGAAATCCTTGAGATCATTCGGGTCAAACTGTATGCCATCAAGGGGAGGGTTGGCCAGGAAATCCTTGAGATCTTGCGGATCCAACTGTATGCCTTCAGGGGAAGTGGCTGAATCATCAGGAGTGGCTGTGTTATCGACAGGATTGGAGAGTGCATCGTCAAATGGAGGAGGGGAAAGATTGGCCAGGAAATCCTTGAGATCAGGGGGAGGGTTGGCCAGGAAATTCTTGAGATCTTGCGGATCCAACTGTATGCCTTCAGGGGAAGTGGCTGAATCATCGGGAGTGGCTGTATTATCAGCTGGATTGGAGTGTGCATTGTTGAAAGGAAGGCCCAAGACACCTTCCAGAGAGTCGGCGGGAAAGTTATTTGAGATGCTCATGTTATCGAGACTTCGGCTGCCTGCATCAGGCCATCTAAACTCGGGGTTTGGTGTACACTGGCAATGAAGAGACCGTTTTTGCCCTTCATTAGGAAGTGGGTATGCAGGGAGCGCCTGTGTATCATTTGGCTCAGTACTAGGGACCGCCGGCTCTTCTGAAAACGGTGTTTGCGATGGTATTTGCCCAGACTGATTATGTGGGCAGTCGGCTCCGTTTGGGGAACCGTTCCTGGGCTCTCCAATCACGAGGTTGGCTGGAGGAACGTCTGGAGGGTTTAGCGCAATAGCAAAGAAATCCGGGTAAGACTGGTGGTGTCGGGTATGCGTAGGTACTTCGTGTATGTCCGATGGACCCCATTGCCTATGCGATCCAGTGGCTTGTTGCTAAAATTCAAGTCAGCCTGACTATTATTGGAGAGCATGACAGTTGGTCCTACGCTTAGTCCCGGAGGATGCGATAACTGTGTTCTCCTTCTTTTTGACGGGGAAGGCCTGACTTCCTCTGCATTATCGACACTGGCTATTCGGCTCAATTCGCGTGTTTGATCGCAGTTGATTGCAAGGTCATGTCCAAGAAACTGATTCTGTAAAGGGGCGCCGGGAGGGTCTGGATTTAAGTTGTTATTCGCAGGGGTGGTTTCTACGGCCTGTGAACAGGTCAAGCTTAGACTATCGCTTTGCTGGAAAGTTGGAGGATCTCGGTTCCGCTCAATAGAGGCCTCCAACTCGTCGGTCTCTGGCGGTAAATCGTTTGGAGGGTGGCGCCCCGTGAAGACCGCGCGTTGGTTGGTATCGGGATTCTGACTAATCAAGTCCCGACCATCACTGATCACATTCGGAAGCGGATTGTGCTGGAACTGGCTCGCGCAAATTGTCTGTGCATCGTCTAGTTCGGTGGGACGGTAGGCAAAAGGGCTAGAAGATGACGGTCGCACTGGAAAGCATGTCTGTGACCCAACCTGCTCATTGGAAGGAACAAATAAACGGTCCTGCCGGAGAGTCACGGCTTCCTCATGCGTACTATTCGAATCGGTGTAGTGGGAATCCCAACTTGAGTTCTCGGTCTCGGGGGTCGCTGAGCGCTGTGAAGATGTCGAGCAAAAAAGGCTACTGGGTGACAAGGAGGCTGTCTCGGCCGTAGCATCCGTATTCCGCCTCTTCGATGTTTCCAACCCGGAGATTTGAAGTGGGGCAGCGCTTGTTCGCTGACGCTCCGCCGAATGCGAGGAATGGTCGCTGTGGGGATTCGAATTCGAGTTCTCCTTACCCTGAGGAGGCTCGGTTGACCCAAATCTTGAGGAATTCCGAGCCGAAGTTCCCAGAGAAGGTGTTGGTGAGGACGGCTGAGGTGAGGACGTCTCAGCCGTCCTTGGCGCTGACTCATATGAGTCTTCAAAGTCAAGATGACGAAACTTAGATGTTATAAGATATCCGACTCCCTCGGCAATATTAATAAAGTTCCCCAACTGGACCATAATAGAAGTGTTGGTGTGAGATTTTCCATCCCAGCCAGAGCGTAATAATCCTTCGAGAATTGAAATGGACACATAAAAGTGTATCTTTTTGCACATCAACAGCCAGGTAGGTTCTTTGAGGATAGCACAAACGACAGCGGCAAAATCATAGTTGTCCAATTTTTGTTCGATCCTATAGCTTCGTTAGACTCTTGCACTTTTAGCCATGGGGAATCATACAAATGCTTGACTCGACTGTCCCCGAGTAGGATAATACCGCCGGGCCCGATTCTTTCAAAGCACGAGACATAGTGACGCCGCGTCGAATTCTCTTTGCAAGTCCTTCTCCTTTTCTTTCCTGATTCACTCGTGATCTTGTCGATTGCTAATGTTTTTCGGCAAACACCAGATGTGAGTTGGCTCTCCGGAAAGGAATTCTGAAGCACCTCGAATTCGTGAGCCGCAAGGAGATGCGCTATCCGTTGATTAAAGACACACTTGACCTCGGTTTCTGCGCTGATCTCGATTATCTGCTGCAGTCGATCGTAACGCCGCACTGGATCAGTAATGACCTGAGTTTTGAAAGCTGCCCCATGATCCCACAAGGCTGCGTAATAATCTGGTTCTCTAAAACCTTCCCGCACCACTTCTCGGATACAGTTGAGAAGCGTCAACGCGTTGGGCCTTAGCAGTGGGGTCTGTCGTTGTCCTGCCTCCTCAAAATGCTCAGAAGTGAGAATAGTCAAGGGCAGTGGCTGGTGATCCCCCTGAGGGATAGCAGTGATCGGTTCGTGGGAGATGGGACTCGGGCCGACCGCGATGGGTGTATCAGTATACTGATTATCAAAGACAGTCTGTGGCTCATTGTGCGTCGTTTGTGGGTGAGGTTGAGAAAGAACTGGAGCTTGAGGTTTTGCATGCTGAAAGTTGGGAGGAAGGAATTGTGTTATTTCCTCGTTACTCTTGCATTTGCGGAAGAAGTCTCGGAAAATATCAACGCAGCCCTACAAATAGTCAGCCTTTCTGTTGGCAAAGGGTAGGAGAACCAGATACCGCATCAATAATAGCAGAGGGCGAGAGGCCGTTGAATAACTGTTGTAAAGCCCTTCTTGTGGCCTCAGAAGAGGACATGATGCTTTGGTGTTTCTCTTGGGCTTCCAAGGTCTGGACACGATCCTTGATTATCATGAACCCCGCCTTTCCCTTTTAGGGGAGCCGCTGGGAGTCCGGAAAGGGGTTAGGCTTCATATCCGCGCGCGGATATGAAGCCTAACCCCTTTCCGGACTCCCAGCGTCATCAGCTCGCTTTCCACCCACAACAAACTGCGCTTGCATGCTATTTATTGGTGCCTTGCTCTGGCGCTAGTGACTCCACCACACCTGAACATTGCATGTTGGGCCTCTAGATTTAGTAGGCATGATCTTGGGCAAGGTCCCTATGCGGAAGATCATCTCCACACTTTCTTGACATCCAAACCAAAACCCACGATCTGTATAAAAATGCCAGCCTTGCGCCCATCTGTACACCGCAATTTGGTAACCATAGCAGTGATTCAAGTTGCATATGCCATGTCGTCGTCGCGTTTTCCACCAACCGCACCCCCGAATGCGCACTTGGACTGCCAGCCCCGAAAAATCGGACCTCTTTCTGCGCCATGGGATTTAGCCCAGCTACCAGCAGCTGCAATAATATCCACTCGACACGAGCCTGCCTTCAGATCGAACCCGACGCCCCCTCTTCCACTGGTACCGCCGGGATCCAATGGCGGAGAGTTAGTGTGGTCGTGTGTGCAGGGGCGTCCGGCTGAGGCATGTTTACAATTCCATGTCATTTGACTGTCCTGACATGTTGTGAGCAGGATCGGCAAGCTAACTCGAGAAGCCTTGATTCTCCAACTGATTCCTTCGACGAGATGGCTCCCATTTCTAGGAAGACTGCAATGTGTCTGTCAGTGGTCAATTTTTTGAAATGGTGCAGAACAATACTAGGACGATCAACTAGGGCGTCAAACAGTTACTCGAGCAGGAATTGGGTCAAGCTGGAATCAGCACGCCATTTTGGGGTGAGCTGCCTGGACCCATGCCTGCTACTATGCTGACAGTGGAGCGAGATTATGGAGACGGAGGTTTCCGGCATGCCCGACAGTGCACCGCCTCCACAAGGAACCACCCCATTAGTACGAAAATCTACCCAATCTCCCAAGACGACCGTGGTCGGAGAATACCAGTACAACGGGAACCATGAGGTTGCTTTTGATACACCATACGGTGTCCGCGTAACGCAGAGGCTAGATACCGCCGAACTCTATGTTCACCAAGAACGCCAGATGCAGCACACGCTGGTGTCCTTCCCCAATGTAGTAGTAGTACAGGCGTGGGTCCCAGATTCACACTTGGAATCATACTTGGAATCTCGCAAGCTGCATACTTGTGGATCAGTCTGACCCTACTGGATTGTTCATCTATACTGGTATTATTCTAGTTACTCGAGAGAGCATCGGCGCTTATATAGCCAACCAATCTAGACCCCAGGACTGGGAAAAACTTCACAAACGTCACAGATTTATTGTTCGTTCCTTCCTGCTCTGTTTGCAAATTCCTTCTCTGCTGCGTGGAAGAACTTAGAAAAGACATTCAACTCTGATGTCGAGGTACAATCCTGATTATCATACGGGAGGATTGTCTAACCAGAAGCCCTAGTGACCAGACCCTTCAACCACCCCAGAATGTACGAAAAAGACCGAGTGGGGAGCAGCTCGGGGGTGCCTGTGGCCGACAAGAGGATCGGCAATCCCGGCAAGAGATTCGCTCTACAATAAAGCGACCCCCCCAGAGATTGAATCAGTTTGTCAAGAGAGCAGCCCGAATGCGTGTGCGTCTCCAGTGTTGCGCCTGTGATCTTGAAACGGTCGGAGGGAGAACATGCTCTAGTTGTAAGCATAAGCGTTGTGCGGAGTGCCTCCACCTCACCTCTGAACGTGCGTTGAGATAGGCTTGGTCTAATGTCCTGCCGATTTTGGCTGTATCGGTGGCCAGGGTGAGTGTGTGGATTGCCTGCATGGCTGTTTCTTTACATAGATTCAGATCGGCTCTAGCAGCTGAATGATCTCGAATATGTAGATATAAGGGCCCGATTTTCTCGTGCAACCTTTGCGCTGCTTAATTTTATTCTTTAGTCCTCCTCCGACCGGTATCTGCGATACATGAAGACCTTCATTGCTCTTTTTACATTGATTAAGCTTATCAATTGTCCTCGCTCTTTCCTCTTACAAGCTCTTCACACAACCTCTGACTGACTCTTGACCTGAACCACCATGAGCCGGTACATAAAGTTGAACGGGTATTTCGATGACACCGTAAGTTAAATCCAGTTCTCATGAATTGGAGCTAAGACATAGATAGGCATTCAAAGACGACATCAAGATAGTCAAAGCAGCAGTCTCGTTGCTAGACCGCCTGGGTGTCAAATATGAGTACAAGTCAAGTTTCTGGGTGTATAACCCTGAGGATGTAGAGTTCCATCGCGAAGACGTACTCAAACAGATAACTATTGGACTGGGCCGGAAGTACCAAACTATCGAAAATCTCCGTGAGGCGTGGCCAGAAGTGTCTAATATGTTGGTGAATACGGGTCTCAAATTTAATGAAATTGATGGCCTCTACCAGCAGCTGCGTGATAGATGGCAATTGCTAAAACGGATCCAAAACCGTGAAAAGAAGCTATCTGATTCAATGGGATGGTCATGGGAGGAACGGGATTATCACCTGGGGCCACGGGCGGGAATCGAAATGACTGTGGACATTCTCCAAGATTTCGAGCTGAAGCTGGAATATGTGGCTGCGATCTGGGGAAATGGAGGGGCGGCCTCGCTGGACATGAGCTCGTCCTACCTTGAAAGCTTAGTATCGGTACAGAGCGCTGGGGCGATATCTTGCGCCTTGGATATCAGTTAATTCCACAGCTCCTATCAACTCAGTATTTTGAGCTTTACTCGATGGGGACTGGGACAGTGATTGATTGCCTCGAGCGAGAGTCGACTAGGGGCGGCTTGGTCTAGCCCTCACTGTTGGGGCTTTTCCTGCCATGCGGCTAACCTAGATTATGGGGCGATTAGACGCGGGAATTGAAATAAATATTGGGCATACTGCATTAGTAGACCATTTAAGAAACCGTTTCCTTGTTTTTGAAGGGACTGCTTCTTCTAGACCTACATATGGGTTCACACAAGTGTTGGGAGCATTGCTGCGGTGGCCGTAACTTCACCACCGCACACCGTCTGGCCGTCCATCAGAGGGCATGTCTTTTGAAAACGTGTTCAGATTGCGGCCAGCGCTTTGGCCGTATTGAAGCGAAAAACAAACACATGGAGAGAAAAAAGGGAGCTTGCAAAGGTTCGTCTCACTGTTCTCATACTCTGGCCTAGAGCTGACTGGTTACGCTCACAGCTGCCGTCGCCAATACAACTGTACAACCAGCCAACCCTGTTCAAACCGTCCTAGAACCGACCTCTCGTCCTGCCCCGATATTCGAGCCGTTCGAAGCGGAAAATGCAGCACTAGAAGAGACAATCAGCACCAACCAACATATGCAACTTGGGCCCTCCCAAGCGAATGGGGACCTAAATCCAAGCTACACCAATCCAAGAGACTGGGATGGCCCAGGCCTGCACTTCGATACGAATGGGGACCTAAATCCAAGCTACACCAACCCGAGAGACTGGGATGGCCCTGGCCTGCACTTCGATACGAATGGGGACCTAAATCCAAGCTACACCAACCCGAGAGACTGGGATGGCCCAGGCCTGCACTTCGATACGAATGGGGACCTAAATCCAAGCTACACCAATCCGAGAGACTGGGATAGCCCAGGCCTGCACTTCGATCTTTTTCGATCGAGTGTGGAAGACTACACGCATACTGTGCAGACTCAGAATTGGTACGACACAACTCCAACGTCCATTCCACCTGTCAAAGGGGGTTGGGAGATAGACAAAATGTAAGATCTCGCCAAATTTGGCGGATCCATCGCGAGGATGAGATCGGCCCTGTTGGCGGAATGATCTCGAATATGTGTTTCTACTCAAGACCCGTTGTGCTCAGCCTCCAATGCTCCCTGGAATATTATATAAGAGTCATGCTGCCGTTTAATTTACTTTTAATTTACTTTGCGCTGCTTGGATTTATTCATTATCACCACTGGCAATTTGAGGATCCGACCAACACAAAGGCCTTTCAAAATGTCATTGATTTCACCTAAATACAATGTGAGTGTTAGCTATTTTATCTTTTCTCTTTTTTCAGTTTTTTGTTCTAGAAACATTCTCTGACTGGCTTAGCCACCAGTTATTGAATTCTTCCTTCCCGCAGCAAGAGCAACGCTTTATGCTATATTCATATCTACTTTCAGCAAAACCTGTACTGGTTCCTCTGAACTCGATGTTCAGGAGGTGGGCTGTATCCAGTGGTTGGAGGCGGAACTTCGCCAACTCAACTATCAACATGTTCAACTCCTGGCTTTCTATATGATGCCATTTAGAGGAAATATACTACCGAAATCTCTGTAAGTACCAGAGTGAGCTACAAAGGCGTTCCTGACATCTCTTCAGCGATCCTCAGACTCCCGTGACCGTCAGGCTAGGTCTGGCTCATGCCTTCTCTCAATGTCAAACCCAGGATAAGCTTCCTATTGATGTGGAATCTTATTACTGGTGCAACGATTCTACCATATTCAACGTTGCTAAAAACCGTCCAGTGGAGTCTGAACAATTCGTCCAAAAGTGTTTCCTGCGCATGGCCGTCAGAATTAATCAGAAAGATGATCGCGAAAATCCTATCGTGAATGATATTCGGGAGGATATTCTCCTCCGACACCCCGAATTAGCGGGACAAGATCATCTGGCCATCCTGGAATGCCTGAAGGAATCTATTCGGTTATACTTGTATGTTCCTGGTGTTGCGAGATTCATCCTGGAACAATGGGTCTTTGAGATTACGGTAAGTCGCTCTTGCATCAAAGGAAAGCGCTATATTAAGGACCGAAAGCATGAAATCCGAACAAACGTTGCCGGCTCGGCTTGCCGATTGTTTTGCCCATTCCCGCCTAGGGAAAATAGCCGAAGAGCAGATCTAAGATTGGAAGTCGTCATTGGATGGAGATTGATGGATAGCGATGGGAACACGTAATTCCCCATCACCAAATCGTTGAGTGTCTCTAATATGCTTTAGAGTCAAGCTGGGCCAGACTTATATGATGGCTGATGATCAGAAGTTAAGGCCCACAAAAGACCCTCTAGGCCAGCATGTGCCGCTGATTCTTTCTCAGGAATCTACCCTAAGGGCTATGCACAAGAGCCCGGTAGAGGGAAGAGTATGGGTGTCTGAAGAGCCCGTGTTGATTGGTACTGGGAAAACAGTGGTTATTCATGAAAAGACGTCCCTGTTAGTATTTCGCCTTCTGGAAACCAATAACTAATCTCTTAATAGTGCCTTTACCATTGACCAGGCGCACCTTCAAGGATGCAGTTCTCGGCAAAAGTTCAATAAACCCGATATTTGGAATAGAACCGCACAATGGTTTAGAACGCCTCGTCTAATCAGATACCACGAGGAAGAGAGTGAGATAAACTCTGGGGTTGATAGCAGGACACACTGTTAGTTTGATTCTTAGCTTTAGTTGCTACCTGGCTTTCGGAACTATACTCGAATCTTATTTCAATGCCGATTTCTTACCATGGACGTGTCCACATTGCGTTCCTCGGATTCCCGCACCGGATACGTACCCTCGCCGGAGGAAAGGGCCTGAGCGCAGCCGCCTAAGACAATGTACCTGATCTGTTATCATGCATGCCCAGCCGTATTTTTGTGATTGAAAGGCTGCATATGCATATTGGCGGCTGTAGTAGGACTAGGGTCTTCATTTAGAAAATTTATAAATCCGGTTGGGAGTCCTTTGAAGTTGTGGTTCCCATCTTCTTAATTTTCTTAAAGCATTATCTTTATCAGACCCTCATACCGAAACGTCATGAGGGGTTTCCGCACCGCTCTTGAAGCCAGCCGGGCAGTTCTTGCCGCTACTAGCTGCCTTTATTTCCTTGGAGCTCAGTTCAAGCAGGTTAAGACACGGAACCGCAATAGGAGAGTCTTTGTGTGGCTCCTGGTCGCTTTGCTCCTCGTAACAGGAGGCGAGGCAGCTGTCACCATAATCAAAGTCCACGGGATTCCTGACTTACTGCCTCTGGCTGCGACCCTCCTGTACATTCTTGCACTCCTACTGCAGATCGATCATCTCTGGCCTAGCACGACCGAAGAGAAGCAGCCCGCTTGGCACGCACATGTCGGGTCATGGACTATCATGGCTGTGCTGGACGTGCTGGACATGTTCACCATCATCAAGCATGCCCTCGAGCCTCGCTCCTCAACCTTCAGCCTTATGGTTACGAGTATGCGGTGCTGCCTGGGGTTTGCATTGTTCGTCATGTTCGCCTGGCCCGATCGTGGAGGGCACATCTGGCTTGGCGAGAGCGTCGAAGATAACAACACGACCACGCGAAGCAACCTCGGGAACAGTGGAGCTAGTAAGAGGTCGGAATCGTTCGCGGTGGAACACACCGTTCGTGATATGATTCGTGCGGCCGGAGGGCCCTGGCTGTGGGCGAAGAAGTTCTGCATTTTCTTGCCCTGGCCAAGCGATCTGCCAGGGATAAAGCTATATGTCTTTGCTTCCTTGCTGATCCGGCTAGGCAAGATTTTGCTAACGGTGTATACGCCGTATGTGAATGGTCAGTTTGTGGAGAGCGTCATGCAGGCGCATATAGACAGGGAGCCGCACCTCATTTGGAAACCCCTCGCGGTACTGGTGGGTGTGAGGCTCGCCAACTCGGGCTCTGGATTGGCAGGTATGCAGGGATTTCTATGGGAGAAGTTCAGGCTTTCTCGTGAGGAGCGGGCGAACATGTGCATCCACCAACATCTGATGCACCATGAAGCGACTTTCCATGACACGGCCGGTCCAGTAGACGTGATCACGGCCTCAAGATTGAGCGAGACCGTCTGCACTGCTCTTGACTTCATATTGCTGGAAGCAGTGCCCCAAACCATCATATTTATTGGCGCACTTTTTACCGTCCTCTCGTTGTATGGACCACATGTTGCGCTGTTGGAGGGGTTCATCGCCGCCCTTAATACACTGCTGCTTCTGCGCCAGAACCGGACTTTGATGCCTATGTATGACGCCGAGATAATGGCCTACCTTGACACGGAGCGGCGGCGCTACAACGGGCTGCGAGGGTGGCGGACGGTATCCCTATACGGCCAGGCCGACCACGAAATAAATACCTATGCTACAAGCCTAGGCGTGAAGTTGGGGTTAGCGTGGAAAAGGCACCTAGTGAATCTCTTGTTCAGGGTGTTCTCTGACATAGCAGTCCAGTTTGGCTACTTTATTGCTACAGCTCTTGTTGTTTTCCGTGGCCTTTCAGCTGGCAGTACTATTGGATCTTTGGTAGCATTCAGTGGCTACTGGGACCTCTTGCAGGATCCTTTATCCTTTTTTATAAGGATACCCGATCGTATTACAAAAAACCTTTACGCTGCCGACCGGCTTCGTCGAATCATGGAGGTCAAGCCTACAATGCATTTCGGGACCGCTGACCTACGCTTGACCGGAGGCTGTGTCGAGTTCAAAAACATCACAGTCAAGTTCCCCGGTGCCGGCGGTGAGCTTTTCAAGAGGCTTAATCTCGTGATCGAACCGGGCAAAACAACGGCCTTCGTCGGGCCTTCAGGTGTAGGGAAATCAACCTTGCTGGCACTTGCTACACGAATTTATGACCCAACAGAGGGTATTGTTATGATTGATGGTCAGGATATCAGAACACTGAAAAAGGGCGAGTAAGTTACTTGCATGTGGGCTGGCGGACCAGGTTATCTCTAACCCTTGTTGTAGGTTGCCGAAACATATCGCCGTGATGGCACAGAAACCGTATCTATTTCGCGGTACTATCATGGACAACATCCGCTACGGCCGGCTTGACGCCACGGAGTCGGAGGTATACGATGCGGCCAAGAGCGCCGGGCTTCATGACCATATTATGAGCCTTCCGAAACAGTACGACAAGGTGGTGAGTGATGATGGGGGGTACGTTTTCCTTGTCGTAAATAAATCTATCATTACTAACTTTAACAGGTTCTTCTCCGGTGGCGAGGCGCAGCGGCTTGCGCTGGCACGCGTGCTTCTTCACCAGGCAGATATACTAATCCTTGACGAGGCCACAAGCGCCCTAGACGCTGACACTGAAGCCTTTATCAAGGATAGCATTAATGCCCTTGGTCTGGGGAAAACAACAATTATCATCGCGTAAGTTCAGCCGAGCACGTTGTAATTCGTTCCGAGCTAATTTCGGGGAATCTTTGTAGACACCGCCTGTCATCGGTTATGCATGCCGACAAGATCATTGTCTTGGAAAAGGGGGAAGATGGGTTCGCTACGGTCGCTGAGGAGGGCAAGCATAACGAGCTTCTTGAGCGCAATGGCGTTTATGCTCGGTTGTGGAGAAATCACATTGGGGCGGTTAAGGGAAAGGATCAACAGGAGACGTTCATAACACCACATAGTTGTTAAGTGTGATCCTAAACAACATCAGCCGAGGGTATGGGAGCAGATCCGGGAGGCTACACGGAATTATGGGAGGACCAGACGCGGGAATTGAGTTGACTATAGAGAAAATGGAAGAAGTGAAGACGATGACAGAACATATGATGAAACACGCGCAATAAAATAAACAAGCCATCCTGTTTGCCTTTCCCAGACTGATCGGCCTCCCCAGACATTCAAATACCATGATCGGCGCAATCAAGGTAACAGGTGTCAAGCGAGATAACCAGATTAAAGGCACTGGGGTCATGTTCGGTCAAGGGCGTGAGTATATCTTTGTGCTTCAGCGTTTTGCGTTGATACTTTAAGAAGTGGCGATATTTCTCTGGTACATCAACATCGGCCAAAAACATGCCCACGACAAGGGAAGACTGAACATAAGGATAAGGGTTGCTTTTCTAAAGAGGTTCGTTAGCAAAGAAAAGAGGCATGACTCGAGAAAGCCCTGTACCAGGATTTGTTTTAGGTCGTCAGCATAACCGTTGTTGCAGGCGTAGCAGGTCGTGTTCAGCAGCCGATGCCACTTGTTCACCATGAATTCTGTGGGGGCATAGGAATATAACTTCTCGAGATCTGCAGACATGTCCCCGGCCTCTTCCCAGAAGATTTTGTTATAGAAGCTGGTGTCGATCGGGACGCCCACTTGTGGGTATGGACGTTGAAGCCAGTGGTTATATTTGTCCTCCAATGTAGCGAGAGTGTCTTCAGAGGCATCACGAAGTGGCTTGGTAATGAAACCGATCGTTGAAGGGGACTTCGTAAGGGATTTGGCGAGTGCTTCACTAAGGTAGGGGTGCCTGCTCTCTAGTGCCTTCCTGAAGTTAGCCATAAACGCTATATTGAAAAGAATTCTTACATCTAGAATACACCAGGCTCGACATTTCCCAACTTTATCAAAAATATCATATAGCCACGAAAAGAGACCTCGGTTAAGGAAATCCGCATAACCTTGTCTTTTCCAGGCATCAAATGGGACGCGATTGAAGCGCCTGCTAACCAGCCCCGACAATACAAAAGCGACGAGCTGTTCTGGGTCTGGAAAGTCTGAAGACAGAACAGCGGGGATGATCGACTTTGGATTTTCAAGGTCCAGAGAAATAAGAAGAGTAACGAATTGGTCTATGTTTGCAGCACCCGCATGCAGTGCGGAACTGGCCCTCAGGTCCAACCCGGCAAGGTATGGGGATTGATCCATTGTTCGAGCTGAATAGAATTGGATCGGAGAGGAAGGGCTTCGAGGGATATTTAAAAAAGAAAAAAATCGCGGATTCCTCGTCATATTGAAACACTATAGGCGCTAATTTATTGGCTGTTCGCGTCCGGCATCATACGCGTCTGGCTAGCCAGGCAACCTGATGGGGGGCAGCTTTCCTGGTTGGTGACTGGCCCTCTTCAATGGCACTTAAAATACGATCCCTCTAGCGTGCGGACAGAAAAGTCAGGTATATCCCCTGGTTTCCCCCTCTCTGGTTCCATCAAGAGCCTGACCGAAGTACCAGCTGAACTTCGTCCGGCATCTCTTACTATAAACATCTCCTCTCCTTATGCACCCAGCCTGCGAGTTGCCCAAGAGACCTTCAGCCAGAATGAACGAAAATCTTGAGCAGGTGATGTCTCCTAAATCGCTGCATAGTCTTTTCGTCAACCTCTTTGATATTAGGCGACGTTCGGCATTAAAATCTTCCTGTCGCCAGGAGCATGATCGGCTGCAATCGATGCTGGAGTCCACGACCGAAGCGAAATCCGACTCAAGGATCATTTGCATGATAGGTGCATCGTACCTGTTAACTTTTTTCAGAGTATGTGTATCCCCGACCCTATAGTAAATAGATAGCTGATCAGGAACACAGGTGACTGTCAGTGAATCGGTGAAAGATATAAGGAGCAGTGTATTTCCCTTATATCGTGCATTGGGCTTGCTTTGCCAACTTAGCCGCAACGAGGCTCAGTGCGAGGAGGTTGGTTCCTTTTTCCGGCTTAAATATATTATAGTATGTTTCTGTGGCTTTTCTCTATAACGTGACTGGCTAATTCCGGGCAGATCTCCCAAAGTTTATTGGGTTGTTTCCGCATCGCGGACGGAGTGCTGGAGCCTATTAAACTAGCTCCTGGATTGCAGCAAGAGCCCGAAGCATACTGTGACCGTCTGACATATGTTGTTGGGAAACTCTCCTGCCTTGTGGTCGATTCGCATGAATGGGTCCTGGATTCAACAAGAATTTCCGCGGAAGCAAAAACGATTCGACTTGAGCTATTAATGTGGTTTGCAAACCGGCCGGCAAGCTTTGCATTCGGTCTTGTCCACACCTCCCGCGGTTACCTGATATGCCTTGCAATGAACCTATACCGGTGTGCGCAGCTTACTATAGACCAGATTCTGTCAAAGTGTCGGGTTTCGCATCACCCCCATGAGGAAATGTCACAACTTATTGCTGATCTTGCCCACAGCATCACATTCCTTGTTACTTTCCCTGGGGACTTTCTCGTCCGAGCCTTTCTTCCGAGTGTGGTACTCCCATGGCCTTTGTTTGTTTTAGCTAATTCACGTGTTTCACCAACTAAGACGCGAGAATGGGCACGAGGTTGGCTTCGCATGATTGGGACAAGGTCAGGCACTGGGCAAAGCCTGGTTGTACTAAGCTTGCTCGACCGTGATGACGGAGAAGACAAGAATGGGGAGGATTGACTCTGGTAAAAGACATGGTGAGCTGCCTGGCTTAAGAGTGAGTAAAGAGAGGTGGAGTAGGTATATTTCGGAGATAGCTTTGTGAGTCACGTTAGGACTTTGTCTTATCTCGATGTCGGGATCTTGAAGTACATATAATTCGGTCCACTGCCCAAAGAATAAGAAGGTCTGATTCCTTGAATGTAGCAGCAATACTATAGATACTAAATATAGGAGAAATAGGGATAATCTGACTAACTAAAATAGGGAGGAAAAACGATACAAGGGGATGACTGCAAATGACCGATCGGGCGCTGACTACATAACGGTAAGTTCGGAGTTGAAGCAAATTACTAGTGGTCACCAGGGGTTTGACACTCGATCTCCTCTGTGGCGACTGGGGCGGTGGGCTCCGTGCCCGCACGCTTTCGCTTTCGCGCAATAAGTCCTCCTGGAGGCCCGCCCCTTCTTCCTTCTCATCATCACTCATCACGGCGCGTTCCCGTGTGAGATTCTCCACTGCATTGCATCATCCACAACAAGATGGCCGCATCATCCATAACAGACTGGCCCGGTGGTATATCTTCTCCCTGCCCTGCATCGTCCGTCAGAGTGTTGCCGCCTGATGGTGTGTCTCCGCTCCGCCTTGGATCACCCACCCCGGCAATATCTTCTGCCGATATAGGGGTATTTGGTATCGTGTCATGAGGGTCGTCAGCCAGGTTTTGGGGGGAAGTAGTGATATTGTTTGAGATGAGAGCCCTGACGCTTGTCTGGGTATGGTGTGCTTCCATGCTCGAACTGACGGTGTGGGAAGATTGGAGTGAGTTTGGAGCCTGGCTGCTTGGGATAAGAGCTGCCTTGGCCTTACTAGAACTGTCTGGGGCTTGGTATCCTGTGAGATCGGCACTGGGAGCTGCATTGTCCGGGCTGGAAGATTGCAAATCTCCTTGTTTTTGGTCGCAGAGCTGACCTGACACGGAGCTAAAAGCTTGGAGCATATTTGTTTGGTTGTCTGTGACGTTGACGACAGGAGCAGAATTTATTGGATTAGAGGATTGTGAAGCCCGTTGCTGCTGATTGGCGATCTGAGGGGGACTCGCCCCGTTGTAGGACCGTGGCCCTCCTCGCTTTCGATGGGCGACCCGAGCGGGATTCACCCTGTTGTAGGGCTGCGGCCTTCCTCGTTTTTGATGGGCGGTCTGAGTGGAATTTATCGAGCGAGGTGATTGTGGCGGTCCATGCTTTCGGTAGCTTGTGGTTGGACTTCCCTTTAACATATCGAAATCTTGCGCGCCGTATTGTGGTCGGTTTGGCGCAACGTCTGCCATGGTAACGGCGTGTGGGCCAAATGGGGATTGATTGGAGACGTGCGGACCATCCACCGTGCTTGTGGCTGAGCTGCGTTGCATATCAGACACGGGTGAGAAATTCCAGTCCATATTGGCAGGGTCAGCTTCAAATTCGTCTGCGAGGTATCGTAGTCGTTCCCCCACATGTTCCAATAGTTGTCCAGCATCAATAATATTGTTGACGAGTGTATTATCTAAGAACTGGATAGTTCCGGTCCTGTCGCGACAAGACATAGAAATCAATCGCCGTGTGTACCGGGTAGTAGCGACGTCATCCTTCAGCTCCGTAGCCAGCATAACAACCTCCCAAACTTTCAGGTGAGCAAAGCTGGTGTCATCCGGGCTCTGCATGATGATGAGAAGATGTGGTTTGGGTGTAAAATTGAGTATAGAATTGAGTATGGAAGACTAGGTTTGGAAAAGGGAGTGATGAATAGACAAGTGGAAGGGCACTTGTAGGGCTTTTATAGCCCAGGAACTAGACGTAGTTATATTGCGCCTTGATCCAAGGCAGACTCTCATGAGGCCTTCGTCATAATGATTGGATGTGAAGGAAAATTGCTGCAAGCCCGTGCTATCCGGCACAATCTCTCTCCTGTGCCCATCCAGCGGCTACGCTGTTGTTGCGGACAGCCTGGTCCAGCAGATTGAAGCTTTCAGACTCATCTGAAAGCACTAGCTCTCTTGCGTGGCCGTGCCATCCATAACTCCAAGGGACTGCGTTATCATGGCAGACAGTCTGGTCCAGTAGACTAGACTGTTCAGACTTGGCCTGAAGCACTAGCTCTCTTGCGTGGCCGTGCTATTCATAACTCTAAGGGACTGCGTTATCATGGCAGACAGTCTGGTCCAGTAGACTAGACTGTTCAGACTTGGCCTGAAGCACTAGCTCTCTTGCGTGGCCGTGCTATTCATAACTCTAAGGGACTGCGTTATCATGGCAGACAGTCTGGTCCAGTAGATTGAAGCTTTCAGACTCAGCTGAAAGCACTAGCTCTCTTGCGTGGCCGTGCTATTCACAACTCTAAGGGACTGCGTTATCATGGCAGGCAGTCTCGTCCAATCCATAAGATCTGCAGGTACGGGTCCGCAGCAGTCTCGCATATTACCAGGGGCGAGACCAACATATCTACCGTTTTAGGACCCATCTTGTCATGTTCGAACCGCCAGCTCCTATGTTTGGCTGTCCCATTGGCCTGGCGGTGCGGCATTAACGGGAGTCACAAATCAGCCTACGAGGATGCGCAGAGAAGTATGATCCAATGATCCTGAGCAGTGATAGAAGGCTACGTCACAACTTGCACTGGAGCTTCTGGCCAGGTATAAATGTGTGCCACTCCCCCATCCCTGAGGAACCAAATCATCAACTTGTTTTCGCCCAACGTTACTTCACCGGCTCGTTTCACATATCATGGACGTCGCGCTGGCAATCCAGGAAGCGGGATGTTGTATGAAGATTAACACTCCGGAGTTTCTTGAGAATTCCAGGAGCTTTTGGCCGGACCGTACCAGAATCAGCCAGGTAAGGTACCGAACTCAAGTCTCATGGCATTGCTAACAATGCGCTAGTCTGGGTTTCCGCAAGCGTCAAACGCGATAGAGACCTCGCACGTTCAATCAGGCCTACCAAGCGCATCATATCCTTCGTTCTCTTACAGCCTGGATGCCCAAAAATACAGCGACCAGCATAACCGGCAGACCGAGGTTGATCAATTCCACTCTCCCAGTGAAAGCGGACCAACGCCCTCCTTCTCTGTTCTGAACGCGGTCGAGTCCAGCAATTACCAAGACCAGCGCACCGATGTTCCCCAAACCCAACTTCAGAGGCTGCCAGCCGCTATTATTACGGCAGAGAAGCTGTCCACGGCAAGAGAAGGTCAGCATGAAAGTGAGTCTCTATCCAGTCCTCATGGACCGCGGACCGGTTCCACGCGTACGATTGAGGACGTTGGTGGAGCATGGTCCCTTCCAGAGGAGAAGCAGCATCAGCAGCAGATCATAACCAGCCGGCCGGAAACACTATCCTCCTCCACTGCCGATATGGACTTCTTCCGATCTGTCGAAGAACCATCCATACTTGATGAGTTTGACAACGATGTGTGGTGGCAAAGCTTTGGAAACACTCAGAACGAAAGCTTGGAAGTGCTTGATCACGCCCACTCTCCGTTGAGTTATTTTGAAGATAATCCTGACGCCGGGCCAGCATCTTTCCCAGTATATAGTCCCGAGCCCCCTGCCGCCGAAGAGAAGGAGGAGTCCGACTGTTGTATATATGGCATAACGGCCCAGGATATGGAGGAAACCTTTGAGTCTTTCTTCTCGATGCCCGACGACAAATATCTGGTAATGATCCTATCTTGTTTTTCCTGGCTTTGCTAATCCTGCTCGAGGCCGACGAGCATGTTAGGGATGCAACACCTGCTATTGATGCGGCCTCACCCCAGAGCTCACAAAGTGCGGAGGCTTCATGTGATGATGTCTCAGACACGGCAAGATCAGAATATGGGCTGGGGTCAAAATCCGCTGTGGAAGATGGTAAGTGCACCATGGTTGTCATCGTCCTTCCGGACGATGATGATGAGCCTACAACGGCGAAGACCATGAAACGACGACAACGTTGGCGGGCGAGGCCACAGGGAGACCCGATTGGAAGGACTGGTATGACTGCAGTTGAGAAGCGCCATCTGGAGCTGAGAAGATCAAAGAGACCGAAAGTCTCTGTTGATTACGGTGTACGTGAATTGTTTAAGTCCTTGTTTCGCGGCTTATAATTCGATGAGCATATGATAGATTAACTAGTGGTCATGATTTTGAAGAGTTGAATTGAGTAGAACATAGAATAAGTAAAATTTGTTATAAAAGCATGCACGGTCCAGCTATGGGTTTTGCTGCTTGCCACTTACCATCACTCAAGGCGCTTAGTATTAGCTGCCATCGCGAGTCTCTGGATATCGGGCGCGACCTTCTCAAACTCCCTCGGGGCCTCCAGGTAGAGATTCTTCAAACTAGTCATCAGGCTTGAAACTTGATTAGGCTTTCCCCTCCCAAAACGAGCTGCCTGTTCAGCCATCAAGCTATCGGGCGGAAGTTTGGCCATCCATTCAATTGCCAATGCTGAAGGCAACGGCATAGCTGAACCAAGTGAGCGGCTTATGAATCCTTGGATCAATTTCGGAGCAAAAGCGTGCTCAAAGGCTCCGCGCCAAGCCGGGTAGTCTAGATCTTCCTTCCCTTTCCGTTGAATGACGCACATGCCAATCAAATCTGGCATGCGGAGCTTGTCGGATCGGCTGAGCTTGTCAAGGTCAACTTTGTTCATAGCCCACCATTTGAAACCGATGCTAAATTCACCGCCCTGAAGCAGGTTCTTTAGGTCTTGTTTAGCTTGCTCGTTCGTAGGCACCCATGGAATGTTGGCTGCTTCTGCAGCCTCTTCTGCAAGTCGGCCACCAGCCGATCCGCGGTCGACCACACGCCGACCTTGGGGACCTTTCACGACAAAGTAGATAGCGTTACCCTTCTTCGCCCGAAGTTCAATTTCCTCCCCTGCAATCGTGTAACCTTCCTTGTAGTTCATCCAAGTGACGTCATTTTCTCGTGTATATGTGATGGCTTCGCTTCCGTATATTTCCACGGTTGCGAAGCCACCTGGACCGGACTCTGCAGCGACGTGCGTTCCATTGGCGGGCGGCAACTTTTCGTCTTGCTCACGACCCCAATTGGAAGGCATGTGATTTTCTCTAAGAAGTTTAGCAAGAGTACTTTCCGCTTGTTCGGAAACATCAGGTCTCTCCGCTTTAACACGAGCAGTCCAAAGCGCGATAAAGCGCGAAATATGAACTACGCCCAAGTGGGAAGCCTGGCCTCCTTTTTTATTCTCCTCTGCCAATAACCCATTGAAAGCTGTGATTGCTTGAACAGCTTCTCGGGCTGCCCCGCTGTACCAGCTTATTGCTCCCTTGTGTTGGATGATGGCATTAATGATCTCGCGCATGTGAGGATTCATGGCGGTATAAGCTTCCCAGTGGTACGGTTGCCGCTCCCACCCCTCAGGCTTTGTCTTGGGTTTATGTGGAAAACGAAATCCCCTGACGGTGGCCATGTCGCCTTCAATAATCTCCATTGCTTTGAGGGCCTGTTTTAGATCTCCAGGCTTTATTAGCACCTAGTCACCAATAGTCATAAAATTGATACATACTTTCTTTAGCTGTCTTCGCCATAGGTTTGTACTCTCCCTCCCACGTCCGCTCGCATAGAGTTTCAAGCTGTTCCCACTCGAATGTTTGCCCAGGGGGTATGAGCGCTTGGATCTCCTCAATAATGGTCTCCCCATCAAATGACTGAGATATTAATTCCAGTGCTTTCCGCTCCATTTCAACTGTCTCCTTATTCCCTTGATCCCCATCGAAGGCCATTTCTACGTCGTTGTCATCTTGCACGATAGCGTGGAGCGGCTCATCGGCTTCGATTGTTCCCTTTTCAATGGCGGCTCGCAGTACTAGACCTGATTAGCTTTTGAGAAAAGATTCCAGAATGTTATAGCTGACCTTTAATTGCAGTCCGAGACTCATCGGATGTAAGGCTACTCAAGACCTTAATCATCTCGTTAGGGGATAGCTCAACATCAGCAGGCATGCTCTTTTGCAGCTGCTCATCATCCTCGATTTCTCCAATATTACGTATATCCTCAAGTTTTTTTATGTGATCTTCAGTGAGATCACTCATTCCTATTACATAATCTTCGCCCAGGCGTGGTGTCCAGATCGCGTCGTCAGAGACATTACGCTCCTTATTCATAGTTTTCAAAACTAGCAGAGTAAGCCACTAGAAATGGGAAGTAAAGGTTCAACATACATTTTTCAGCCTTGACAGCCTTGGCCTTTCTGTAGTTGGGATGTTCGTCCTCCTTTAAATTAGGATCCTCACTCTTCATTCGAGGTTGTCGGTTCTCATTATTGGACGCAATGGCCTTCATATCACCAATGGTGCCTGTATAGCCTGCGGGAATGACGTCGGGTAGTCCCAGAAAAGGCTCCCCTTCAGCGACCTTCATGATCAAGTCTTGCTGTTCCAGTCGGCCTAGAGTTTTTATGTTTTGCAGGGGAGTGGTCTGTTTCGGTGGCTCGCCACTTCCCTCCTGCTGAGGAGCATTCTTCGCCCCCTCTCCAGGAGGGGAACCAGGGTCTGGGATAGGATCGGCCATATTGCAACTCGGTTGCACAATTTGTTGTAGATCAATAATGAGCGAGATGGCCACCCTTAAATCCTACTAGGGAGCCATGCTTACAAGATGGTGTCCGTGGCCACTTTTGAATCCTAATAGATAGCCATGGTTACAAGACGATTGGCCGTGGCCACTCGACCACCACGGTCCTGGATCCATGGTGGTTGGTTGCGTATTTGAAATAATTTTTCTTTCCTGTTCACGAGAACACCCCAAGTTCACAAGATGCTGGCCCCTACTTTCATCCTGTGCATGACCCTGGCCTCCTACGGTGTATCGCTCGATATTGAGTAAGTATATGTTCTGGCTTCCTAGCATATTTGAACTGACTAAGCGAAGCATTGCGATCGGTATTGAGGGAGTCGCAGGCAACGAGATAGTTCATGAGGTCCAGGTTGGAGTTCAAGGAGCTCCAATCTTCATCCCCGACCACGTAAACGCCGACGTGGGCGATAAAATCCGATTTAACTTCCACGGCAATCACACTTTGACGGCGTCCAGTTTAGATAACCCATGTTTTCCAATCAATGGATTTAACTCGGCATTCGAGCAGGCGGACTTAATGATCACTGTGACGTCTACAGAGCCACAGTGGTATTTTTGCAAGCAAGACACTCCAGTTTCCCATTGTCATACTGGGATGGTTTTTGCAATAAATCCCGGAACAAAGATGGATATATTTCGCCAGAATGCAAAGAGAGCTATCCATAGCTCAACTCCCCTGTCGCCCTCCACAATTGCACTGACGAAGACAACTTCCCTGATCTCTGTTCCATTGCAAGCGACCTCCAGTTCTAATATACTGCCAACATCTGTTGCTGTGATTCCGGTTAACTCTGGCCCTGGGTACTCCAGCTCGACGAGCCCTGCCATTAGCCTAATGCCGATTACGGTTGTGACCGTGACCCAAACAATGGAGTGTACACGAACTCCAACTATGCTATCTGTCAGGAGCTCTGAATTCACTTCAGAGGGGAATATACGCACTTGTTTCTCTCGCACTTTGCTAGTTCTCGCACTTCTCGCTCTCTGCGTGCTCTGGTAGTATGCGTACAATACATGTTGCTTGTTAGAATAGTCTAGTTATTCAGGATAGGTGGTAATTTGAACTAGTAGGGCTCTATAACTCTAAGCGTGTCTCTAATCGCAGAAGATGGTCACTTAAAGCCCCACTGTGCTATTTTTGACGTCGAGAAATCTCGCGCGACTACCGACTACCAATTGAAACCTCTCCCTCCGTATGACGGTAGTCTAGTGGCCAGGCGGCTATTTTTTAAGCGCTGATGAGCACGTGTTTCAGTTAGCGCTGACAAACTTCGGGCGTCGCGCCCAGGATAAAAATAGAATATCTAAAAATTATCAGCGCTGAAAGTGTGGCCTCCATGTTTATATAAACGTGGTTTCTCTCCTCCACTAAATCGATAGCTACGACCAAAGAAAAAAAAAAAAACCGCTACGCAGCCAAAATGACTTCCTCATCTTGGAAAGAAAAACGTAAGGCACAGGGATATGATCCAAGACGGCGGGCGAAGGCAGAGCGCGAACGATTTCGCCGTGGCAAAATCGGATCCTTCAAACGACTGAATGACCTCTACCTTGATGGAAAAGAGGCAGGGCGTGATCGTCATATATTCGCCATCATATACAACAAAGCAAAACAGGGTGGCTATTCACGTTATGCAACTTTTAACACGAGCCCTGATAAAGATTGGATCAAGTCTATACTTGACTTGGTCAGTCCTTCCTCTACTCCGTACCTGGTCAGGTAACTAACCCAATACATAGACCCCACGGGAGACCGATGCGTGGACACCACAGGACTTTGAAAATGACGACGGAAAGGCACACAGAGAGGAAGTGGTTATTCCATGCAAGACCGGTCGTATTACTATTGCGAAACCTCCCGTTCTTAATCTTCCGCCAACGCCAAAGATAGGGTAGCATCCACAATTTTAGTTTTAACTCAATTCAATGGAATACTTCTGGCCACATCTGCCTATCTTTCTCAGTAGAGTCATCTAGAAAGTGTTTTAGCGGACTGGCCAGGTTCCGTTCAGATCTAGCCTGGGCTTCGGAAGCCATGGTTTTAAGCGCCAGCCATATTTTTGCGGTGAATGCCGTGGCCCCCCGTTCAACATAATTACTGAGTCTCTCAATCTTTTGTGATGCTTCACGCTAATCGAATTCTTTGCCAACACCATGGAAAACCTCGTTATTTGGGCTATCGCCGCTGGCGGCTTGTTTATTAGCTTTTTCTTCTTTCGCCTTCTTCTTCTTATTTTGAATAAGGCTCAGGGGATTTTGGGCTTTTTTCCCAAACATGTCATCTATCCATATGCCCTGAAACGTCACCGCTGGGTCGGTCCGTGGACGGGTGGGGGCATTATATGCTTTGTTCTCTACGCCGTCGCCAACATATTCGTCGTTCTCTACAGGCTACCAACGACAGCAGAAGCTGGTCGTCGAACGGGCACTCTTGCTGTTATTAATCTAGCATTTCTTATCCATGTTCCTAGTTTAGACCTTCAAGCTGACATACTTGGGATCCAGTTACGAACTTCACACCGGGCTCACTGGGCGATTGGCTGGATGGTGGGGCTACTCGGCACCATCCATATCGCTATATGTCTCGCTCTCAGGCCAAGGCTGGTGTTGACCGACCAGGGGGACCTTTTTCCATTCATTGTATGCTCTTACTATAACATATTTTAGATTGATGCTAATCCCCTCAGGCTGCGGCGTCAATGCTTACCCTGCTCGTATTATCCCTTCCATCTTTCCGCAGATGGTCATATGACCTTTTTCTGATCGCACACCGAGCCCTTGCCGTAACCTGTGCTTATTTCCTGTGGCGACATTTGCCTGGCAGAGATATTTTCCCGAAAATCTACCTTTATGTGCCACTGGGGGTGCTTTTACTGACTTCAACGCTGCAGTTTTTGTACTTTCTTTACTGTAACGGGTTTTTAGTATCTGAAGCGAGGCATCGGGCCGTAGTGGTGGCCAAAAAAGCGCAGGATATGCAGGGAGCTCCAATGACCGTTTCTATCAACCTTTCACGGCCATTAAACCTGAAGGCTGGCCAGTACGTGAAACTTTGGATGCCAACCGCAAGTCTCTTTTCGTGGATGCAAACACATCCTTTCATGATCACGTCCTGGTCACCGGGTAAACAGCACACCCTGGAGCTCCTTGTGCAAACACATCGCGGCTTGACCCGGACACTGCACGAGCGTGTCGCGAACGAAGGCCATGCCTCATTCAGGACATATATAACTGGTCCTCATGGTTCCAATGAGCTTGTGGACCAGTATGAAAGCATCCTCGCTGTGGCCAGCGGGTTTGGTATTGCAGGGGTTATCCCGTACCTCAAGCAGCTTCTATATGGCTACAACACCTCCACTTCTTGTGTTCGTCGTGTACACTTCGTCTGGGAAATTGATAATAAGGGTATGTAGAGTCTAGCCATCAAGAAGTCTGACTAATCCTTGGGTAGATCTATCCATAGCTGCTCAGCCTTGGCTCGACGACTTGCTGGTGGACGATGTGCTTTCCGCAGAGGATGAAACGAACAAGGGCCAGTCGTCTGAAGCCCAACACAAGAAAGGATACGTTCGTGGTCCCATCCCCTGTTAGCAATCATTCTTCTAATCCTAGCGGAGATCTTTCATATATCAACATACGTCACTTCAAAGTCGGATAAGCATATCGTGGACATGAGCAAGCACAACCGAGTCAAATTATGCGCGGGCAAGCCCAACTATGAAGAGATTATGGAAGAGGAATATTCAGGGAACTTGATTAAACGCGTCACTAAGACTGAAGAGGAGAAGGGGAAAATCCTAGTTCTGGGTATGGCAATTGATATTTGCGTCTCTGATTCACACGCACTAAAGATGATTAGTTTCCGGATCCAACGAGTTGAGGGACAGATTAAGACCAATTATCTGCCGGTATCTAGGTGGGAGAGCTCGGATGCATGAGGTGGATTTTCAGCCCACGTGACATGTCTGTATATATATAGCTTAGTCTATCCACTATAACAATAAGAGATCCTCGCTGCAATCAAAGCAAATCGAACCAAGTCAACCAATTCGCCCTTTGGTGGGCGCTGAGCAACAAACCTGTGCTGTCTCAGTTCATCTATTGAGCTCGCCGTGGAAGTTGCTAACAAGAACTCGAAAGCAGGGGAGTCAAGGGGCCAGCGATCGGTGTCGTCGACGCCCATTAGAAGGTTCCCGTCTTCCCTATCATCCTTCTCATACTTTTGCATAAGGACCATCGTCATGTTTGCGACTGTCTTTATCATTTCAGCGTCGGGCTTATCCGGACATCGTTCGCAAAACTCTAGAGCCCCTAATGCTATTAGCGAAACCGCAGTTTTGCCATGCACACGACTCATACCAATTCTTATATTTCCACTCAGATCGAGAAGAATGGTCGAACAGCTTAGTTTTGTGTGCTTGAATCCAGTGGAGCTTAGATATGAGAGGCCATCAAGGATCTTTCCAGTAAGCATTGGCCTCAGCCGCCACGGTGTCAACTTACCTGTCCTACAATTGAAGACAGCTGCTGATGGGTAGGATAAGCATTACCACACCAGACAATATGCTCCAGGGTGAGTGGATGATCATGCACCCGAGCATACAAAACACCTTTACTCTGATAACATTCTTTAATCTCGAGGATATTATCATGTTGAATTCGCTCGAACAGTTGTAGCATTCTGTCAGAATCCTCAGGAGCGTACTGACGGATAGCGACCAGGCGAGATGGGCGAGAGCGACGCACAGCAATTGTAACTGGGCCCGCAAGTTCACAGCTAAAACACCGTCGAAAGGTATCCCACGGAGACTCATTATCTCGAAGAAGGAGCCCTTCCGGCATCAAAACCTGGGGAAGGCCCAAGCTTTTCAGGGAACCCGTCACGATTTTCCCCGTAGACATTGATATCAAAGTGACCGACTTGTCAAATAAGAAAAATAAAAATAAAAACAACGAGGATGGCAGGACTGTAAGAGAAGGTGTGGGAGGATGCCACGGTTTTCTACAAGCGTAAGCGCCACGGTTGCGCCAAAGCGTGGCCATTAACAACCCCAGGGCCCGGCATAAGATCTAAATCGCCGGAAATTCCAGCCATCAATGCAGTATAGAATCTAAGTATCATGGACCTCCATAATTTCATTGAGACCGACCACGAACTGGCTGCGGAACGGAAGAAGAAATATCAAGGAACAGTGAAGATTAACGTCGATCAGATCGTTCCCCACTCGTCCTGCAGGAAATTAAATAAGAAAAATGTGGAGCGGCTATGCGATATCTTTCAAAAAGAGTCTTGCCGAAGATTAGACTTCGGGAATCAGCTCACTGCTGTGGTTGACAAGCAGCACCTGGACATCTCCCTCCGTACGGCTGGTCTTCACCGCACGGCGCTATCGAAACGCGATTCCACTAGCTATTCCACACTGCAATTTGCCATTGGCGAGGTACAATGTCTACATGGTCAGCACCGGCTTCGAGCCGCAGGCAAAGTCCTCCCACCGCACGATCGTTGGTGGCTAGTTGACCTGTATCTCGATGGTACTTATCCATATACCTGTCAGTTAGCGTAGTGTCTGACTGAATGCAGATATCAGCCCGGGCCTCCAGGCTGCACTCGTGGATGAGTACTCAAACGAGCGAACGCCCAGCGATGGCGAAGTTTACTGCAAGGTTCGTCGATACCAGCGCGAGGCGAACGCCGAGTTCGAGGAAATGTGGATGGCGCGGCTCTCTGGCAACAAAGCTAGGCGATTTCAGAACCTGTCACTTAATAAACCCATGAGAGCGGCCTTTGATAGCTTCCTGGAAATTCCTGCAATCCTAGAGCAGGGTATGAAGTTTGGATCCCTTCCGTGGGTATTTGCAGCTTCTGCTGACGAGGTACGATCAGGCTGCAGCCATTGACTATATCCGTTCAAGATTCTCATCACGTATAGGAAGTTATCAGCGCCTTGACTGGCCTACGGGGGTTTTGGGCATCCCTTGTACAGAATAACCAGGAAAATATGTTAAAGATCGACGCTGGGACTATAGAGCGCCTCCAACTACACGCCCCAGGCATTTCAGATGACGACACCAAGACTGTTCATGGATGGATCTCCAGCGGGGAGGCTTTCCCAAACTTCACTGAGTCCGAGCGCAGGGAGATATGGATGACTTTAAGAGAAAGGAAGACCATTATTCCATCACTATACTCTTTCTTCCAGAACATGCGGTATTTTGCAGCGTGCGCCAGCTGCGTGAAACGCTTGGTGTCATTCACCAAATATCACTGCACCATTAGAACGGCTATGCTAAGCAACTTCCAACCAAGGCCTGGGAGCTACTTGATTCAAACTTCGGAAACCAGCTTTCAGGAACTACAAACCTCCGCCAATGAGGGTGCTGAGTTATCGTACCAGCAGTTATGGCTCTACGCAATGCGCCACTATTCCGAGATGGCTAAGGAGCCGGAAAGTGATGCTGTAATTGCAAAGCCGGGCGATGATAGACCAAACGAAATGTTGTTATATAACATGGCTCGTTTGGCAAGGAAGCTAGGGTTTGACTCTGCCGAGATCCAGGGGCTTTTGGAGCTCTCACCTGACCGTCAGATTGCAAGATACGCCCTCCTCAGAGCTAGGCCTCGGGACCAATTTCGATATAATCCTGAGGAGTTCGAATCGCTCGTAGATCGTATCGTCGATACTTTCGAGCATGCATCCTCAGCTACCCCGGGAAATCAGAGGTTAACACTCAATCAGGAGACAAAATTAAAAATGCGTCGTGGATTTCCGCAACGGAAGGCCCAAGAGCATGATCGCCAATTCCTGTTCATTGACCAACTCCATAAGAGTGTTCCACCCTGTGGCAAGGTAACCACCTTTTTCGTACGACAGTGTGTGTATTTTACATTTTTTGGAAAAATATCGAGGGGTTCACTATCAGCTTTTAGCCAGCCTAATTGCAATACGCACCAACCAGAAGGCTCCGATCTGTTTTTCCCAGACAACCTGGACGACGATGAGGTGATGACGTCGGATTTCAGTACAGAACCTGAAGAGGAACCGGAAAATGAAGAGCAACAGCAAAAAGAAGCGGAAAGACACGGAAGTCATCATCGGAGGCGACCAGTTACCCAACTCAACTTCTCACAAGCCTTTGATGATCTTGAAATGGATGAGTGCGGAAGTCAGGAGCAGCGTGAAAAAGAGGAAGAATTACATCAGCTCAAAGATCAGCGTCAAAGGGAGGAGCGCCAAAGAGCAGAAGAGCGTCAACAACAAGAAGAGCGTCAAAGACAAGAAGAGCGTCAACGGGAAGAAGAGCGTCAACAACAAGAAGAGCGTCAACGACAAGAAGAGCGTCAACGACAAGAAGAGCGTCAACAACAAGAAGAGCGTCAACGACAAGAAGAGCGTCAACAACAAGAAG
>JAMAHF010000120.1:33326-67336 GCA_023627405.1 Penicillium sp. S1316
GTCAACGACAAGAAGAGCGTCAACAACAAGAAGAGCGTCAACGGGAAGAAGAGCGTCAACGACAAGAAGAGCGTCAAAGAGAAGAAGAGCACCAAACAAAGGGACAACACATGGAGGAGGAACATCGAAAGCGGCATATCACGCGAGTTGACTTCTCGCAAGCTTTCAACAGATTGGATGAAATAGAAACCTCCGTCGAGCGACCCCTGGCGCCTGACATTGTTACCCGGGATGAGATTGACCTTGACAACCTGGAACTTACGAGCATCCTTGGCACCAAACGACCCCACATGTCACAGAACGATAAGGACCCAAATAAAAGATTTAAAATAATAGACCCTAGTCAAGAGTTTGCCTTTATACTCCTCAAGGGAGGTAATTTTTCCGTCTTCAAACGTTTCCCTCTCGATCAGGCTCAGGTAACGTCATGGGCTAAGGAACGGGCACGCACGAAAGGCGCAATGTTTTATGACCAAGGCCATCGGCTTGTGGCGCCCCAGAAGTGTTATGATACTGGTATACAAGATGGCACGAGCACCATCGTGATGCGGGAAGGCATAAATCGTCGGATTCAAACTAAGACAGGTGATCGAAACAAGGTTTTAAAGCCATTAGCTACAAACCGGTGATATTGGTTATTTGATTTTAAATCTAGGATAATAACTTGATGATTTTGTTGTACGGGCAGCAGACCTTGGACAGGAGTCTGGCACGGATCATGATCTGTGGATCGCGATCCACATCCGTTCTCAATCCATGAAACATAATCTGACATGGCTCGTTTGCATGTTAGGCGCAATATCTGAGGCCCACTCTTCAGGCCATACCACAGTCTCGTGTTCGGAAATAATTGGTTCGTCCGATAGGACTGACGGGATTATTCCGATCTTACCTCACCACACAAGGCTTCTGAAAGAGGAAACGCTTGGCATGAAGGGCCATGGTTCGCAAAATGTGGCTCTTGAGAAATGTGGCCCCTTCTTGAGATAAATACCCCCATGAAGGTGGGTAGGTATGGTTTGTATACTCTGTGTCTTTCTAAAGTCATCATGGATACATTTAGTGTCCCGCGACTCGAAGCTCTTCACTCAAAGCTGGAGAAACTGCCCCAAGGGGGTCTTGAGAGAGGTTTAATCAACGATGTCTTTGAGTACTGCATGAAAAAAGATGCATTGATGCTCTGGGAGCTTGAAACTGATTATTGCTATGATCTTTCGGATGTCGCAATTCGTACCTTGACGAAGCTAGCGGATAGAGGTTAGAAGACCTAGCACTAATGACGCATTGTGTTAATGCGTTTATAGACTCCCATGATCAAATCGATCCTCCGCTCTCGGCAAACCCCTCGATTAATCTCCCTGGTTTAGCCAATGCAGCATCCGCACGATTGAAGCGTCCCCTGGAAGACCCCCCAGGCGAATTGTCTCACGATTCACCATTCAATGGGCCAAAAATGGACCCTTCCTTTTCTTTTAGCCAGAAGCCAGCCTTCAGCCTTGGATCTAAGCGGCCACGGGAAGGATCATCTGATAATCTGTTTTCAAAATGGCAAAGAATGGGAACTCCCTTGCCACAGGCAGGAAAACCAGCGTTTGGTTTTGGAACTAAGCGTCCCCTAGAAGAGCCATCAGACATTCTACCCCACAAAAAGCCCAAAATGGGATCTCCCCTGGGTGAGGGGCCAGCATTCAGCTTTGGAGCGAAGCGTCCTCTGGAAGGGTCATCTGATGATTCGAAATCCCCCAAACGACTAAAAAAGGGATCTCCCCTGGGTGAGGGGCCAGCATTCAGCTTTGGAGCGAAGCGTCCTCTGGAAGGGTCATCTGATGATTCGAAATCCCCCAAACGACTAAAAAAGGGAACTTCCCAGGAGGGGAAGCCCGCATTTAGCGTTTGATAATCCAGAGACACGGCTGAAAGAGGAACAGTACCGGCATTTCTTCCGGATGAATGGTTCAAGCGCGTGATAAGCATGCTCACTAGGATTGATCAAGTTGCTATGAGAATGTACCTTAAGGGAATGCTTTGTTTCAGGTTAGGCTAGCAGCAGAGGAGGATATGTTTGATACTTTGACAATATAAATCTTAAACGAAGAAGGCCTTCCACCCCATATACTTCTAGATCACGCTGGAATGGATAGTGTTAGGAAAACTGGGATACTATTCAAAGGGAAATTCATTATGATAATATGGACCCGTAGGATTAGCCACGTGCAATGGCTCAAGCCACCTGAACTAGAAGATTACGGCCCCGGAGGCAGCGCCGTCAGAAGTGGGTCTCTTTCCGAAGACTCCTTGCGAAGCCTGCTTCTAGAGCGAAGGACGGAGCGATCGGCCCCAGTGGCGCGCCTGAGAAACTGATACTAGCTACACTAGAAGTGGAATGCCGCTTTTTTTGGTAGGGTATACGGCAATTGCGTTATGACATATGTTTTGGATTCGGGAGAATAAACTCATTGAGTTCGTTGTATCTACATTTTGACCCTCCCGATAATATGACGTGCAAAAGTATTACGCATGTGGTTGGAATATATCTCCCAGTACATTTTAAACACAGTTGCTCTCTTCTTAGAGTATTTACTCATGTCTTGGTGTATGGCGGATTGCTGTACAGGTTAACATTTAATTTCCCGGAGCTGTAAGTCAAGTGAAACTATACCTTGATATAGCCACCTGCTCTTGAAGCTTCGGAAGATCCAACTGAGGGCATTTCGCCTTAATACCGACGGCACCGGTTGACAGAGTATGTCATATATGTCGTTATCCAGCATCGGAAAATTCAGCGATTCGTCCAAAGCAACATAGTCATACTGCGCGAAGTCATAGGATGAGTTCATTAACGCCATAGTTGCGGCCATTCCAAGGATTCCGCAGCGTCGATGAAGGAGATGCCGAAAGCGTCTTTGATGAGTACAGTTGTCGCAAATAATGAGTTTTGCTGACATGGAATCATCTTTGGGCAGATAAGACTCCAGCTGCAAATGACATGCAAGACAGAATATAGGGACAGACATCTTTCTTAACATAAGGAGGACTAGCTGAGTATTACTTTGGGAGGGCCAGCGAGTTCTTATTTGCGGGTGCCCTGTAAGCTCTTGGCAGTGGCGTCGACGTACAGTCAACGGGTCCGCCTTGACGAAACTCGGCGTAACGCTGGTAAGTATATAAATAGTATCCAGTGCTATTCAGGCCACGCTTCCCAGGCGTGGCCCTTGGCCGTATAAATCTAATTAAATTTCTATTATTACGCCTGACACTGTACCGCAACAATGGAACATAAAAAATGCACCGATATCGGCCCTTACAAAGTTCTAGAATGGCCGCGTGCACCTGGCGAGGTGGGACATGGTGAGTGGAAGGGACAATTCTACTTGAAATATACATCTAACGGCTCTCAGCAATACATGATATAACCCAAGAGCTCGCATTTATCAAGTGTGGGTGGCTTCAGCCCCTCGCCCACGAGGCGCTCACCCTGCAGGCTGCTGCTGGTGGAGTGGGAATTCCTGCACTTCACTGGCTAGAAACCATAGATGGAACGGACACAATGTTGATGGAGCCTCATGGCCCAAGCTTGGAGGAGATTTTCCATCAGTCTGGCCGCTATGTTTGCATGCAAACTCTCTTGGGTTTTGCTGATCAACTATTATCGCGTGTGGAGTTCCTCCACTCCCGCAAAATTATTCATGGAAATCTCACTCCGTGGTCATTCGCACTGGGGCTTGGATGGCAAAACCAGCAGCTTTTACTTGTGGATCTTGATACTAAGGGGGGGCATTGCACCGCCTCTGACGACCTAAAGGCTATCTACCACATCCTAACCTACCTCTATAATGGTGCAGATGACTGGGAAGGCTACCAACCAACGCAAGAGACGATCTCGCCGCTTGATCTATTCCACCGCGCGATTTCAACGCGATCCGACTCAATCGACTACGATCGCCTTCGCTGCATCTTTCAAGAAGCCTACAAAGATCTGGCTGTCAACATGGCCATCGCTCTAGACCTTGCCGGCCCCAGAGCGATCGGGGATGGGCTATCACCTAATATGGGCGCTCTCTCGATGCTCACAACAAATGAGCTATTTGATAGCCTGGAGATGTCACTCCGCGATGCTGGAACGTTGGCCACACAGGAACCGTCCAGCGAATCGACTATTGGATGCTTTGACGACATTTTGGATATTTATACTGTCCTGTTGGTTCGGGATCGGCCGTCATGGAAGAAAGAAGAATACCTGGGCGGCGCATACTATCTACCAAACCGGATCTGGAGAGACATTAGGTGGTATCTTACCAAGAACATGGACTCCCTCGGCTCAGTACGTCTTGAATTGAACGCCCACGCGTATAGATTCATGACTGCAGCGTATGAGATCAAACCAAGTTATAGAAGGTATTGGGTCAGTTACCTTCTACTACTTGCCCGTGAGCGGAAGGAAGTGGAACCACTATGTGGCAAGGCGGCATGGACTCAGACAATCTTCTACTGGCAAGACATTTGGAACAAGCTTGTTGCTGAAGAAGGAAAGAGGAACGTATCATAGCATAAGAGGGCGATTGTGGCGGACGCACACTGTGGCAGCGGCCCACAGTCTTGCATCATCCTCGTCAACTAGCATCGCGACGACAGCAGGCTGCGTTAAAATAAGAATCTCCGTACCCTTCAGAATATGCGTACCAGTACCATGTAGGCAATGAGCTTCCATGATAGCAGATCCATCATATGTCGTTAACGTATCCATATCATAGGTTGCAATAGTCAGACTTTGATTCCATAGAGACAGTGCCAGCTCGCCCGCCCCTTGAAAGAGGTTCAGTAACTCCGCGTCGCGTTCTGTCTCATCTTGCAAAGGTTGTAGAAGGCCCCTAGTCGCATCAAGAACCCGAGCAGCCAACAAGGCGAGCCGTGATTGCAGAATTGTGGGCAACGGTGAATCCGGCTGGAACAATATTCCCAACAAGCCCGAACGCCAGAGATAGGCGTCACGAGTATCGACTTCGAGACTTTAGCGGGGCACTTAATTGCGAGAAAACGGGCTTACTTGATAGTAGCGTACTGTATAGCTTTGAGACTGCTTTCTGACTAGGGAGTTCCGGGTGCGCTTCTGTTTCTGGTAGGGCGAAAAATGGATTGCAAAATAAGTTTTGGAAGACATATTTTGCAAGGAGTGCTTCGGTCAAAATACTTGGCATCCTGGGCTGTATCCGCTGGGGCAAGTTGATTTTCAGCGTGTCCCAGTCGACTTGAAGACAATAGCCCTCAAGCTGACTGATTATATGCGGAGAGTCACATGCGTCAGTGCTGGTAGAATACTTTCGTGCCCATCGGCGGATTTTCCCCTGGATGGTGCCCAGTCCGCATCGTACAATATCATCCTCTATGGTGTTCTCCATATTGTCTTTGCCCAACAAGCCGCCTGGCCCGGGCCCTCTATAAGTATTTGAGCGCCCACTCAGTTTCGCCAGACCCACTGTACCCCACCCTCCGTGGGCACGGCGGCTATGCCAGAACCGTGGCCATGCTAGATATAAATATTCCGGGATTGCCCCTTGCTCGCAAATCATCGCAAAGCCCTAAAGATGCTTTTCATCCTTTTTTTTGCCTCTATTGCGGCCTCCCACTCCTGGGTTGAGCAACTCTCCGTGGTTGGACCGGATGGCTTGTTGAGCGGTGCTCCAGGCTATCCACGAGGAAATGGTAGGTCTCGGAAGCGCCCACATCTCCAAGTTAGCTAACCATATCAGTGCTACGTACCTCTCCGGAGTTCAATGATAATTCCATGACATATCTTCTCCCACCTCAGTCTGGCTTGGATTATATATGTGCACCCTCCCAGCGAGAACCAGTCCAAACCCAAGACAGTCCACGTCTTCATGCACGACCTGGGGACCGTGTTATACTCCGCTACCAGGAAAATGGTCATGTTACGTTGCCCTGGAATCCACCAGGAAAACCATCATTATCGGGCAAAGTCTACGTCTATGGTACTACAGCGCCAACGGCATCGGATTTATTGTCTAACATCCACAGGAAATGGAGTGAGGATGCTACTGGCGGCAACCAAGCGGGAAGACTCTTGGGGTCATTTAATTTTGATGATGGACGGTGCTTCCAGGTAAACGATAGCCCAATATCACGCTATAGACGGGCTCGCTTTGGACATCCGCCAGAGCCGCCAGAGGGAAGTGATATATGGTGCGGTAATATAATATCAATCCCCCTAGATATTGAGGACTCTATGCTTTCCTTGTATTGGGTCTGGGACTGGCCAACAAACCAGGGCCGGGTGGATGAGAAACAGGAGATATATACTACATGTATGGATATCGAGATAAGCAATAATTATAGGTGTTAGGAGATATATATGAGATAGGACGAATCGGGCAAATGTCTGAGGAGAGGGGTGAGGGTAAAGAAGAGAGACTCGGATGGCCGCTTGTGTTTCCTTGACCCTACCGTCCAATTCATACTTCTATTAGATCATCATGTACTCATTGCGCCGCAATTAGAACGGGCTGAATCCGGGACCAAACGTAAGCAATTACTACGTTTGATGAAAACTGCACCATGAATTGCCTTCCAGGTCAGAAACTAGAATATGTGGCTTGATATAAGATGGTTCTACAGACATGGGCCATATATCCCTGTGGGCAGCGCCTCAAGACGGGTGAAGCCTTGAAAGGCATTTCCCATGTGCCTGTCCGGAACATGTAGATGATCTTGTGTATTAGCTCATAAGTTGATCTTTATGACAATGCGTTCTTATATAGGCCATTATATGACCTATGTTGACATGGAAAGCTTGACTTAGAAGGGCTATCTTGAGAGACAAAGAATCTTGAGAGCATCTTCTTGTGAGGAAATTCGTCATGTGAGGACCCACATGAAAGCGAAGCGCAGATAAGAGCGGGCCTGTCATGTGAGACTACTCATGGAGAGGTATACCCTCTGGACCGGTAGTCTCATATGTTCCAGCTGCAATAAAACTATGATAATATAATCAAACAGCATATGAATCTGACTCATCATAAATCTCCTCCTGCTCCTCATCTGCCTCCGCCTCCGCCTGGTATATGATCTCGGGGTCATTCCACGCCTGGTTACGCTCAGACGCCTGCCTTAGGTGAATAATATAGTTATCCCTCTCTAGTAGCTCTGTTCTGTAACGGGTCTCCATTTTCTTCTCCATTTCGAGGATCATGTCGGTAATTTGCATGCCACGATCATCAAGCGTGAGGCGGCCTTCGCCGTCCTGCCTCAGCCTATCGTCAAACACTTCATCCACTAAGTATAACTTTCTGCGCGTATCCCCCAAATCCTTGAGTAACGCTTCTTGCACGTCCTGCGCAACCCCTAGTTGGTGTTCTGTGTCCTCTAGCTTTGCACGGGTCTGGAGCAATTCTTCGCGAGTCTGGTGCAAGCCTATCTCGGTCTCTCTCAATCTTGCACCAGTCTGGAGCAATTCTGTATGGTAATTACGTCCATTGGTTGCTGCATTATCATACATCGTCCGTGTATGGGTCAATAAGATGGCTGCCTGGTTGTGCCTGAGCTTCTCCTCCTGAAGCTGGCGCGACAGCGTTTGATTTGTGGCCATGGTGCTGCGGAGGACTTCCTGTAAGTAGTCCCGTGAGGCGTGATCTAACCGGGCGATCCACTCATTCGTGGATACCTGCGGATCAATGGTTGGTCCATTAGACATGGCGGCCACTGTTCCAATTAGCACGGAAAAAAGGAAAGGGTTATAGCATTTGTCTGACATTGTCTCTTGATTTTCTGCTTGATAGCTTCTGCGGTTCTGTGAAGGGGACTAGGGAACAATGAGTTGTAGGATTTAGCAAGCTCACTCCACGTCGCGCGGGGATTACGCAGGCGAAGAGAGAGTAGCAGTGCTTCTTCTTCCGGGAGCCAAGTTGGGGGCATCTTCTCTTTTTCTGACCTAGAAAATGATGATGTACTAGCAATTTATAAAATAAAATGGGCTATAGACTGTGGAGACGAGAGTTCTACTGTTAGAGAGCTTTGGGCAATGATTCGTTCATTTTAAGCGCCCTCGAGAATCCCTCGGGTACACGGTAGGTAGGTTTACTTAGTACTTAGTTGCAAATCCAGTGTCACCTCCAATATTCCTCCGCCCCCGATCAAAAACTCTAATATTGTACAGGGTTGGTAAATCAAGGGCTTGTAAAAGTACTTAATTAGCTTCATGTCCGAAATCTTACTATTTTCAGTCTAGTATCCGCTCAATGCAAGAAAGAGCAGAGCCCAGATCGGTGACGCCGGCTTTGACTTCGTGCGTATATTTAGAAGGTACTCCAGATGAGCTTAGAATCATTAAACATCGTCTCAAAACTGTACTGCACTATGACTGAGTGGACCACAGAAGAACTCGCGGTGCTTGTCTACTTTGCCTCCCTTGGAGTCTACCCCCATGTTATATCTGATTTGCTTCGGCACCGAGGGTTCGATCGTACTTCAGTTGCAGTTCTGAGAAAGCTTGAGAGAGTACGAATTCAGTACAATCTCCATGACTCTTACAATGGCTGGGATATGCGAAGGGCGGATGCAGTCATTGAGGAATTAAGAGTGGATTTCCGCCTGTTCATCCCGACGCATCAGGACCAGGACACTATTAATCAGGTAATGGATAAGTTTCTACTTCTTGCGAATGACACTAATTAAAAGGCAGTATCACAATGGAATAAATCTTTGGGCATGCCATTTGGCTCGCAGGGGCGCGGAAGCATACTTTCTGTCTCGGCACGGTTTATGGGATTGACCTGTGGCCACAACCACGGGGCTGGAATTATGGCCAATCACGGTTTATAGGATCGACGCGTGGCGACAACCACGGTTGGAACCATGGCCAATTAGAGTACTTAAGGGTGAAATTCACATTATTATGGTCTTCCAGCATCATAATGTCTTGCAATCATGTTTCTTGGGTAGAAGTCCACAAGGGCCAAGGTGGTCACCGCCTGGTCTATGGCTCGAGGCTGAGGCGGCTGGTTGGGGAGCTGCCTAAGCCATCGGAGGCCTTTCCTCAATTGACATTTCTTATTGGAAGGCGCCAAAAGGATCGCGCGCTGCGGCAGGTGTGCAAGAGCAATTACCGAACTGAGCGGCAGGGTATTAGCCTGCGCTCGGATAATCGGACTCTTAACTCCCTGTACCCAAGATTCTTTGCCGACTTTGACCCCAGGGCACTGGAATTGTCCCATAGGCAACGTGGGATATCATCTTGCCACCCCGAGGAGACTTTTCCCATAGAATCACAAGAAGACCATGAGTGCCATGATCTCATTATTGGCCGAATTCTTTTTCTATTCACCGAGGTAATATGTCTTTTTGCAGATGATCTTGGAGGCATTGACGCTGTCTGCCAGCTTTTGAAAAATTGGACAGAAATAGGGTCTTCATCAACCCTGCATGCAACAGTGCGCCCTAGGGTAATTGTTGTGGTTGGAAATATAGCTCAGAGTGCTACACGTACTTTAATAGATAAGGCAGACCTACTATTTCAGCTGACAGCCTCTGCGAACTCCTTCTTCACCGTCTTTGGTGACCTCGAAGTTATCCACCTGCCTCCAGACAACCATTCGCCAGATGCTCTGTTTATGGGCCTCGAAAATGAGATCAACCACCAATTAAAATGCGCGAGAGCTACTCGGGAGCGTCATCACGTGCTGTTCTCGGCGAGCCATCTTAACGCCTTCTTTGAGTCTGCCTTAGGCCATGCTTCGAATCTCTTCCAACATTTTGATTTCATTAAATGCGCACGGATAAGTAGACCAGTGGATGGCGCTCTTGCCTATCACATTTCAAGGTTTACTACTACAGCCAACAAAGCACGACTCACATATGATAACGTTGCAGATCATATTGCGTCTGCAATTTTAATGGATGCTTACCCTGATCCGATGCACCGTAAGTCTTGTGTCATCCCCCCTTAATGCAAATTTTGCAGTAATGACAGCTTTAGGGTTTTCTCCACATGAGATCTTTGCGACCCTTTATCACAAGGCCTGCTTTACAGCGCTCCGAACCTGCTATAGCGTGGAGACCTTGACTGAGTTTCAATGCAAGCAGATTGAAAAGTATCTACTTCAACATTTCCAGTATATGATCACAAGTGGAAGATCAGCGTCGCAAATTCATAAACAGAATTTGAAAGCGCGGCAGGCGCACTGGATGCCGACTGAAGTGAGATCGACCAGAACATGCCTCTGCTGCCTCCGGAGGGACCCTGAGCATTGCCTGGACTGTGGGCATATGATCTGTGACGTATGCGCTGAGACCTTTGGTGAGGCACAGTACGACTATGAGTACATTATCCGACAATGCGTTATCTGCGGTGGCTCGGGCTCCCTAACAGTCCGACTGAAGCCACCAACGGCGGCGCCGCGTGTTCTCTCTATTGACGGTGGGGGAACCCGAGCAGTGATCCCCTTGACCATTTTAGAAATCCTACAGGAACTTCTAGGCCCCGATCTGCCATTTCCCGATTTTATTGACTTTTACATGGGAACTAGTTCAGGTGGGATTGTCTCACTAACCTTGGCGCTGCTTGACTTGAGTATCCCCGGCTGCAAATCACTATTTAAATCACTGGCACGAGACGTCTTTTCGGTAAAACATCGAAAGCATTTTCTCCCGACCTGGATAGCGGACGGAAGATACGATGGCAGTACACTTGATAATACTCTCCAGACTCACTTTGGGAGCACAAGGCGTCTCCTTGACGGGCCAAAGTCTGGTATCTCATCCAAAAAGGTTGCAGTCACTGTAAGCTCAGTTAATCGAGGGGAGCCCTCTGTGTTTACGAACTATAATGGCGGGGTGCCAACGGGGAAAGGTCCGTATGGTGTGCTGATCTGAATGTGGGGCTGCGCTAGTGCTAATCTTTGCTAGGGTATAAACGGCTTGATCCAAAGGATGATCCTTTCGTGTGGCAGGTGTAGGTGCTCCGCCAACCATTCGCCCAGCGACTAACCAGTTTGAGGACAGTGCTCGTGCAACAGCCGCGGCTCCAGCGTACAACTCCTATCCCGCCACTAAGCTGACTCCGCTAATCAAAGCAGGTATTTCCCAACTTCCACATTTTGCGGCTTGGGCACTTTCCAGGATGGTGGCATTAGAGGCCATAATAATCCAATCAATCTAGCTATGCTCGAGACCAGACGCATCTGGCGCTCAACACCAAGTCCCGATGTCGTCATATCGTTAGGCACAGGGTATGAAGCCAGTAACAATGGCAGGTCGTCCCGTTTCCGCAATTTCCTTGTTGACGGATTCGCTCCTCGGTCATTCCGCTCCTGGATGGAATCAATCGTTGGGAAGAATACCTGGGATGACTTTGAGTCTCGTCTACCCGAGGAATCGAGCGAACAATACTTCCGTTTTGACCCATCTATCCCAACCCCTCTCCCGGCCATGGACAATACAGAGGACATGGATCGTCTCTCAAGTTGGGTTCGGACGTCTTCTTTGGACTGGGAGCACTATAGATCAGCCGTACGGGCTCTACTCACTTCAAGCCTCTATTTCGAGTTACAGACAGAGCCCGACTACCAAGGGGGTCAGTACTGCTGTGTGGGTATGATACATAGCCGCATTCCGGCACGCCTCCTAATCCGTCAGCTACTTCTAATGGATATTGGGCGGCCAACATTCTACAAAGATAATATGAGTCTGGGTAGTCCATTATCGTTTGAAAATATCTGTCCTGCCTGCGATCGCTATTCGCTACCTATTCGGTTTTTTGTGCAAAGGCTTGGCGACCCTATCACGCTAGGACTCCGACTCGGCCCCTTCTCCCGTCCTCTCAGCAACTTTCCAAATAGTATGAAATGGTTCGTCGAAGAACAGAGACTGAACTGTCCCTTCTCTCCATCAGCTATGAGACTTATATGCAACGCCTGCCACCAGCTTGGAAGCAACCAGGGGAAAAAGAGAAAGTACATTGAAATTTAATCGTTAGGCTTGGAATCCTGATTTTGCCCAAGCAACTTCAGACAGTGTCGTAGCTTGCTCTGATAGGCGACGATTATCTTTTTCAATTCCTGATTCTGGGCAGAAAGCTGGTCAATCAGATTCGCGTCCTCAAGCCGAAGTTGTCGATACTTGTTCAACTCAGCAGTAAGGTCCGATACGCTAGTTGCCATGGCTATGTCTATTAGTCTTTACTAACTGTGGATCAAAAGCGGGTACTGACCTGCCTGAGTCGATGCTGCTCCTGGAGGTTTGGTAGTGTCGCTTTTTGTGGGCTTTGAGGTCGGTGCGAGACGCCCTATATAAATAGCATACTGGCTTCTTTGACCAAAATGATCTACCGATGGCCTTAAAAATGGACGCAAACCAGGAATTCAGTATCTTTGACCTTGATCCAAGCACGTTTGTATTAGATGCTTCATTTTTCGGAACTGATTTCGAGCCATACCTCCCCCTTCCACCTACCGATGAAGACACCCAAACCACGTCTCCATCTCTGGAGGCCCAGATCCAGGACTTGAAAGACCGGCTGGTTGCCTTGGAGCGAGAGTATGGTTTCCCCTATTGCGAATCTGTCGGGTTTGTGCTAACACGCTCAGGAACGCTGATCTGAAGGCGTAAGTTCTAAGATCTCGACCATAACAATTCTAATTGGTGAACTAGCTCTCTTCGCGAAATCAAGAAATACCTTCGGAGTCTTCCAGCATGGACTTCCAATGTTGTTGAAGCATTTGGCCAATTGGGAGTGCAGCTGGATCCAGAGTCGTAGATTATACTTAGATAGGATAGCAGATTAACCCGATGGAATGGCACCCAATTGTTTACCGACGTTGAATTTGGATTCGTAGTGGAACCTGGATAGAGTTCGTCTTTGTGGGGCTTGCCCAGCCGTCCCACGGTCTCTTCGTTGTGGGCGTTACCCGCTTAGAACGCGACCGCAACACAAACTACCAGGTCCTAGGCCCACGGGGTTGACACACCATGGCTCCACTGAATCGACACACCATGGCTCCACTGAATCGACACACTATGGCTCCACCCAGCTGACATACTATGACTCCCTAAATTGCTATTCCAACTCTCAGTTCAGTCTGGCCCTAGTGCTACAGAACCGGCCGGAATCCCCAAAGCCGTCGGCGAAGGGCTCCGACGGCATCACGGAATTCGCCGCTGAAACCTTATTTTGTACTAGCGGAGATCCACCAGGCTGACACCCCGTGCTCCACGAGAATGACACACCATGCTCCGCGCCTCATGGTTGCGTCCACGTTGACACCCCATGCTCCACTATAATGACACCCCATGCTCCACGCCTCATGGTTGTGTCCATGTTGACACTCTATGGCTACAGATTATAGATCAAGAATCAGGATCGTATCAACTACAGTAAGCTTGACTGATACTATAATGAGGGTAACACTGCTCATCGAAAAGGTTTTTTTGCTCAAGTCCAAATCAACTCGAGATGGGGTCCCTCTGCAACTTGGAGTACCGTCCCCCTCCTGCCTCCAGAAAATGATTCACTAATCAGATAGGTTGGAATTCTGGCAAAGGGCCATTCGTCGCCTGGATATCCTCCAGCGTTCAATTGGGCCCTTCGCGACCGACTATGATAGCGATGACAGGCTCTCCACGTCGTCAGAAGAAACAGTGAAGCCCGCGTCTCCCGACCACAAGGGCCAAAGTATCCCAAGTACGCCAGTGCCGTCACCTATATCCAATAGCCAGGGGGGAGCAGGAGAGTTCGATTTCCTGTCATTTGCCCAGAGTGTGCTGGACGTTGATCCTGTTTGGGGAATCACTGTAGTCGATTCGATCATACAACGGTATAGTCAAATTCAAATGTCCTCTCATTGATATCAATGCTAATAAAAGATAGTCGACAGTTTGAGCTGTAACTATTACTTTCTTTCTGAGAAGTTCTCTTTCTAAACTATCGGTAGCTATCTCCATAGCCCGAGATCTCTCCCTGAATGCAAAAGGTCAGCTTACCTTCACTTAAAAAAAGTATCGCCTAACAAGTATAGCTTTGCATCACTCCTCTTTCAGCTGGTTGGGCTAAAGGCGATTCTGTCGGAAATTGAGAAGGGCCGGCAGGATCGGGAAGAGCGGTTCAGAAGCTTGTTGTCTACATAATGTCTTCCTAGAAATAGCGGCTCGCCCCCCAAGCTTGTCCAGCCGTCACCAGTTTAACCTTTGTTTGCTATGCTACCTTTACCAATCGAGTTACTTCTTATCATTGCTTCTTATTGTGAACCTCAACATATCTCCAAATTGATGCAAACATGCAGCTTCTTCTCTTGCATATTTAAACCTTTTCTCTACCAGCTTGACAGACAATCCGGAAAATGCCGTGCACTCCAGCATTCGGTTACCTATAATAGGGTTACCTCGCTTGGGCTAGCAATCACGCTTGGGAGATATTTGCCAACCGATCCAATAGTATCTCACTCGTTTTATTTGGCGTGTGCGATGTCGCGCATATCCATAGTAAAAGTTTTCATCACCGAGTACCCTATGATACGCTTCGACATGAAAATCGTGATCCCACGGAGCAATGATACGGTCATCAAGTTGTTGCTACAATTTGCTGCGGCACGCATGCATGGTATATGCTTCATGGATAAAGAGAGGAACTTCGAGACTGAAGCATTCTGGATAGCCTGCAAGCACAGACGACAGAGAACCGCAGGGATGATCCTTGATATATACCCTCAGCTGAAGTTGGAAGAAGCCATTATTATGGCGTACAAAAGTGAAAACTTCGGTATACTGGACTTCATGATGCAAATTGGGTTAAAGCGTGAAAAACAAATAATACTACCTGCCCCGTGGTCGGAACCTGCGGCACAGGTAGCGATAGGAAAGGCAATCAGACTTCAAAGAAGCCGGGACGAGTATGATCTTTTTCTCCGCCTCTCCGAACTCGAGACGCGTGTACGTACTGTCAACTCCGGAGGCGAAACGGACGAGTTCTTAGATACCATGGCACTCGCCGTCAGGTTTAAGGAACTCCAGATAGCCAGGGCATTGCTAGATGCCGGGGTGCTATTCAACAAAGAAAGGGCTCTCCGGGAAGCAGTGAGCGGACGTGATTTGCAGGCCATGGCTCTGATACTATCTAAATTCGAGTCTGATTTGCAGTTTGAAAACGGGATAACCGCCCTGCATATTGCAGCCGAAGCTGGATTCCTGGAAGGGGTAGCTATGCTACTTGAAGATAATGCCCAAATTCTTGAAGATGACAACGGGAAGACGCCTCTCGACTATGCGCGGGACTATGGGCATAGTCCCGTACTAGCTTTGTTCGATTAATAAGCCATCTGTTTCCTTTTTGTCCTATAAATAAGTAGTCATGCTTGCTGCTTCCCAGCTGCATGCTGCAGGCTCACCATGGCGCAGAGCAAGGGTCTAACATGGATCCCTATCCAAGACAAACTTCTAGTTATCAACCTATACAGGGTTGCTTTGCTAAAACTACCTATCAGTTTACTCTATCTCCTATGTAACACTTGGAATGCGCAATCCACTCGGGTCAAAACCGGTACCACCACTTTGATGAGCTTCAGGAACACCGCTGACATATGACAGATCTTATTGAGTCCTTGATCAAAGCCATTCGATCACTGACTCCCCATCAGATTCAGGGAGATCATATCTCTGTCACTCAGCCCCGGCATCAAGACTTGCTTCAGCATATACATGAAATACGAAAGCTGGAAGTGAAATATGAAAAAGGCCTAGTCTGTACGGTACGTCTAGTCCTCGAATAAATGAGATACTAAACGGGATTTTAGCAGGCATGGTCCTTGTTTCAACAAGGTTACTTTTTCTTCCGGACCTTCCTCGACAAAAGAGAGACCCATTGAGCAGGGAGCTTCTCTCTGTGCTTGACTGTCATGATCAACTTCGGTCACGCTATAAAGCGATGCTGAAGCGGGTAAAAGAAAAGACTCGGAGAGACATGGCGTACGCGATTATTCAGGCATTGGATCCCGATTGCGAAAAGTCTCACCCTCACGTAGAGGAAGATGGGATCGTTACTGCGCCTGTTTGGTGGCCACCCCGTATTGGATATCGCAGAATCCACCTTCTACGAGATAATGATCTGATAGACTTGCTCCTGCATATGCTCTGTGATCTATACCGGCATGGCGTCCGAGTTGAGCACTTGGAACGTCCTATCAAGGCGCGGTCTATCTGCTTTGAAGTCCTTGAACAGATTTTCCAACTCCGGGCCCATGAGGAGAGATTCCTAAACCCTAGTGAGCAACGAAGAGAGATATTGGCGCCGCATTCTTGGAGCGTTCCGGAATGGATCCGAACAGGGATAATGCCGAAACCTTAATTTTGTCATTCAAGGGCTAAATCATGTACGCGCCCTGCATAGCCTATAAGCGATCTAACGGTATTTGGTTGTCGGAAGAATTTAAGCCCTGTCTGACCCACGTGGAACTGGAAGAGTGGATCTTAGGGCCGCAAGAGGTACTTTTGTGATAAGCTGTCGTCACTCACCGGGTTAATCGGACGAACCAATCAAACTCTCAGTCACAATGTGATGGTGTGACATTCACACCCCTCACACCCCATCTAAGCGCTGGAGCGCTGACGCCTGAGCGCGATGTAACCCACCATTATCTCGCGAGATCATGTCATCCCAAAGTACGCACACGAATGCTCGGTTTCCAGCTGACCCGAGGCAGTGGAACCCAACCAGCACCTCAGATTCAAGGGCGTAACCCACAGCCTCATGCCATTCCCCACTTGGAGCTTACGAGAGACACGAAAAAGAAAATTAAAGTTCTTTGCGATAAATAATGTAACTTTAACTATCTATTACTTCCTGATTGGCGGACAGCCGATAGCACTAGCAAAGTCAAAACAATTTTCTGGACGTTGGGAAGGGAAGGCTCACGGGCAGGGGTCGAGTGTTCGCAGCACGGGCGAAGGGCCAAAGAAAAACTCGAAGACATTTATCACGTACTGGCCATGTATGAACCACAAGAGCACAGACATAATGGCCACCCAAAACATCATTTCGACCGCGCATAATATCATGGTAGGCTTGCTGGTGATGTGAGTAAGGTACATGCTAAACAGAGGAGCAGTAACTCACAGTCTCAAGTTTGCTCAGTAGAAAAAAAAAGCTACCCTGAGACTTCGTATATCTCATTCGGCGGCAACTCAAACCCAAAGAGCGCGGACAGTATCTCCAGAATGGTTTGGCCGTGGCCCCCGCCAATAGTACTTAAGATACAGATTAAAACAAAAATTGCAATTCCTGCGATAGCAATAGTCCACTCGACCAGAGTTTCGAGCAATAAGTGCATGCCTTCACGTTGTGAATCTTGGTCCAGGGATTTCTTGATGCTCACGAAAGGTGGTCTGGTGTAGTTTATAAATACCGCACTCTGCATGGGGCATTGTTTTCTAGTAAGAACTGAGGCGCCCCGCCTCGGTTATAGACCGTGGCCATGTGTCAATATTTAATTCGTATTCCGGTATATCCGGTTATTTTGTGGACACTGGAGATCAGGTATGGATACTCAGCAAACTACCTATCAATCCGAGCTATATGAGCTCGAGCAACCTCCTTCAGACTGTGTGAAATATGGGTGCCCCTTTTCCGAGCCTAATCGCGGCTTCATATATTTGAAATCTGGCGACTTTGATGCTATTGAAGTACGTGGAACCGCAATCCAGATGGTGAAGCATTTTAAGGTGAGCCATGATGAGATTCAACTGAGCTCACTTTGCACAACACAACATGAAAATCTTATAAACCTGAGGGAAATTTTCATCGATGAGGACGCGGTCTATTTCATCTATGATGACTGGGGTGTTCCACTTGACAGGATATGTTCTGTCTTCTACCTTGGTGAAATAGAAGTGGCAACTATCTCATACAACGTGAGTTTGAAATTCATTTTCTTGCTCTATGGCTTACCTTGAGCCAGGTACTTCAAGCTCTTGTCTATATGCACGAGACACTTGGTATTAGCCATGGGGCGATCCAGCCAAGCAACATCCTGGTCATGCCGGATGGCGGCGTTAAACTAGCCAACATCGGAAACAGCATGCTCAGGCAGCGGAAAGTTGAAGACCAGTATCAGGATGTGCTTGCTGTTTGTGGCCTGGTCCGGTCTTTCTTGGGTATAGGCTCGCGTGGCCTCCTCGGTTGTTTTTCAGATGACTTCATACGACCGTGCGCAGTACCCCGGGCAGCGGATCTTTTAAAGGTATTTTTTTTATCGTCTCTGCTGATAGGGCTAACGTGATGCCAGCACCCTTTCCTGAATTTTAGCAGTGGAAAGTGGTGTTTACGGGTACTAAGAGATCTTTACCTTGTGGCTGGGTTTGCAGATAATGTGACGTTATGCTAAGCTAAGATTAGCTATTTAGAATGTGCCGGTGGCTTAGATGTACTACAGAAATATAAGTCTACTCAACACTCCCCCAGTCTCCCCTTTTCTTCGCGCTTCCCAATTCCTAGCCCAAAGCCAACCCATCCCTTACTCCACGCTATGAGCCACTGCGAGCTTTCAGACTTTGAGCGAAGCCGGATATTCGATATTCAGGTTCTTCAGATCGAACTCTCGCAATCTAGAGAAGCTCTTTCAAGGTCCGAAGCCGATCTCTTGAAATCGACCGAGCGTATTCGCGTTCTGCAAGAGGACCTGTACAAATCCAGCATGCACTGCGGGGTCCTGACCGAAGAACTCTCGAGAGCACATAGGCAAAACAAGGATCTTGAAGAGGGACTCTCGAAATCCAACGAACATGCCGTACATCTGCGCAACCAGCTCCTGAAAGCCAGCGAGCGTGTGAATACTCTTCAAGACCGGCTCTCCGAATCCAGCGAGCGGGCCAACAATCTTCATGACCGACTCTCCGAATCCCGCGAGCATGCTGATAATCTACAAGACCGACTGTCCGATCGCAGCGATCGCACTGTCTATCTTGCAGCAAAAATAGCACGTCTTCAGCAAGCCCATCGCGATTATTGCGACAAACTCGACAGCCATGCTACAAGCATCGAAGACCGGCTCCTGTCCACATTGACGCAGACTAAGAAAATCAACGAACTTACGCAGGATCTCCTACAGAACACACATCGTATTGACGCATTCGCAGAAGTGCTCACTGACTATGCCCAAGAAACCTTTAGTATGAGCCATCACTGCTGATATACAACGAATGATAGCTAATTGAGATAGGTTCACTGCAGATCCAAGCGCATGCGCGGTCCGTTCAGGAGCCCGGTCAACAACATGTCGAAGAGGCCGTCCAGCAGCGCCCCAAGCGACCCACCAAAAAGTCAACTCAATTAGATCATCATCGGTCACGGCAGAAGCAGGGTACGCAAGATAGGAAACGTGGGGGAACATCAAGAAAGATGGTCTTGAGGAGTCAAGTAAACTATCTCGAGTAGCTCTATCTATTCTCACGGCATCTGATAGTGAAAACAACCCCATAACCGTCATCCGTTGTAATCTGTAAATTCCACTGTCCGCAGTGAGGCAGCTCACGGAGATGAAATAGCCAGTAGTGGTCACGCTCAACCTGAACCTTCTCACCCTCCCATGTTTCGGAGCATGCCATATTCAAACTCGTAGTTGCGGAGAGTATTCTATTGCTGCCACGGACTCTGAAAATAACCGGCAGATGGGATTTCTGACCCGCTTCCATGTAGTATGGAGGAGGTAGCATGACGTCCAGGATACCATCTGGAATCCGGTGGCTATTACCCCAGGTGGTACCCTGATATCTTTACACAGTCAGCATATCATGAATCGCGGGTGTTCGGGCGCTTACTTATCATGGAGCTCCCTTAGCTGGCATCTGAGCGTGCAGCATGCTGGACATGTCGATAACGCTCTGAACGAATAGAGTTTATCGCGTCTTTTGTTAAGAGAAAGATTAGAGCGGTGCAAGATAATTCGTAATAACCCTCGGATAGGGCCACGCGCATTATGTGCGATGTAACTGATAACAGCATCGTCATGTGGCGTAAACGGATTTCTACAACTGTCGTCCGAGTGGTAGGCACACCTGGCGTCGAGTATGAAAGGACGGGGCGGTCTTTGTGGTCTTGGAGAGTGCAGATGTGGAGTCTGCACCGTCTGATCGTTTTCGTTCAAAAGTAGCTTGACATCCATCTTTGACGGAGGAAGTGAATTTCTCGGCCTGGTCTTCACTATCCACTATTATAAAGGCTAGCAAGTTGCTCTCAGACCCTCGGTCCCACTTGGTTGACACACCAACTTGCTTGAGTTTTGCCCCACTAAGTTGGCACACCATCCATTAAAGGAGACCCTTTCGAATTCCTGTGCCATTCCCGGGCGTAGACGCATAGGTCTCGCAAAATTAGATCCACCACCCTTCGATTCCCTTCCCGCATAGCTATTGCCAGCACAGAACGCCCTTTGCTCCGAAAATTGATATTAGCTCCTGCCCTGATAAGTTGAGAGACAACTACCATATTCCCCTCTTTCGCGGCCTGCCACAAAGGGGTTACTTTTCCGGAGTCCACCGAGATTCCTTTGCTACTGAGAAGAATATCAATAACCTCGGGCTTGCCCATCTCGGCTGCGATTGCCAGCGCAGTAAGCCCCCTGCGGTCCAAGAAGTTAGGATCTAGCCCTTCTTTCGCGCATAGCATTCGAATAATCGGTATTTGGCAAGATTTCACCGCCTCATGAAGAGGAGTAGTTGCTCGGTACGTGGTATTCACATTAATATGATCCAGCGCAAGTAGTTGCCGGGCCACAGATATATGTCCCTTTCGGATAGACAGCCACAAAGGGGTTCGTCCATCTACGTCCCCAGAGTTGACGGTGGATCCATGGGCAAGGAGCAGTTGTACAACCGACTCCCTTCCAAGTTCTGAAGCTATGTGCAGCGCCGTTTCCATCATACCATTTGTGGTATTCACTTCCGCGCCATGATGCAGGAGGAGTTTGACCATATCTTTGCCAATATTTACAGCAACCATTAATGGAGATACGCCATGGGTATCAGAAATCTCGGTATCAGCCCCGGCTTCAAGGAGTAGGCTTGCTATACCAATACAGCCCTGTCTCACTGCGTAGAATAGGGGAGTCTGGTTTCGGAGATTCGGAGTATTGATGCTCGATGGTGCAGCCACTAGCAATGGTCTGATCACCGGGGTGATCTCTCGGTGGGTCGCGTAGAATAGGGGAGTTCGGCCTTTGACATCTTGACATGCGACATCGATTGCTTTATAGGACAAAAGTTCCTGTGCCAGATGCTCTTTTCGATATTTTATTGCGAGCAGGAGAGGCGTCATACCATAGTCATCTACGGCGTTCAAACTGACAAGACCACTCCCTAGAAAAAGCATGGAGGTTTGTGTATTACCCCATACTATCGACGCTGCAAATGGTGTCCGGTTGTATTCGCCTGGATCGTTGACCTTAGTCTCTTCTAATTGAAGCAACCGCTTGACAATGTCTGCATGCCCATTTCGTGCTGCCCACCACAAAGCTGTGCCACTGTACAGTCGTACGTTCACGTCGACATTTGGCCTCTGTAGAATTATATCCAGAACTGACCTAGCCCCAGCTTGTGCTGCAAGGACTAATGGCGATTCTCCGTTGATTAGGTTGATGTCTCCCCAGTGCCAATGCAGACTATTTTTGGCAACGCAAGGCTTGTCATGGCGCGCTGCCCAAAACAATGCAGAGCTATGTTCGTGTTTTCGATTAAACCCATAAAGAGCAGGGAGGATAATTCGAGACGCCTTCTGGCAGGTACATGCCAACGAAAGTATATCGGGCGCCTGAGACATCTCAATGATAGAGAACATTATATCGTATGGAAGCCGAAGAAGGGCCATCATGTATAACTGAGTTGACTTAAAGATGCCATATACGTTACGTTTATTGAAACAGAGCGGCTCATTTAAGGAACGCGATGCGCAGAGCCACGGTTTTCGTGATAGCCACGGTTTTAAAGACCATGATATTTTGTGTGGCCAAATATGTATATATATACATATTTATAAGGACGTGTACTGATGGAAATAAACCCATAACATCAGTATGAGTCCTAATTCAGCGACGGGAAAAAGTTCTCCGCGAAAGCAGCTTTGTCAGAAGAGGGACCGGCGACGAAAAACCCTCATACATAAGATCCACGAGTATAGCACGATGTGTGATGCTGACATCTATCTTGGCATTCGACTTCGAGAGAATGGGAAGGTTTTTGTTGTTTCATTTGATCCTGCTGGATTCTGGTCTTTGCATAACCCACAATTGGTGAGTGAATAGTATTCACTAGGATAAACTAAAAAGCTGATGCTGATGCTGATGCTTATAGGACACATACTATCCAACACCTATCCATATAACCGAGAAAGACCTAGAAGCCGAACCTGTTATGAACCGTACGACTCGTGAGGTATCCCTTGAGCCATCCATATATCCTGAGGATGCGCGGTCAATCCCTCATGATATAAACCTTTCTGGCCGCCCTAGCTAGGATACGCCAACGGGAGTCACCAACAGATAGAGAATGCCAGTCTTTTGGGTCTGCCCCATATTTCTTAGCCATTTTCTTCCCGCATGTAGTTTTCCCGAGTAGGATATTTCTGTTCGGGTCCTCTTCCAGAACTCCATCCGCCAAAGCTTCCTCGATAACATCAAAATCTAGTGGTGCCCCTTCTGAAAGGCAAAGAGTGATCTCATCTGCACCAACCTGCAACAGACCCATAAGGCCGAAGTCCACACCAGCGTGGCCATTGTACTGCAGCTGAACAAAATTTTCAATAGGCATGATATGCATGTCTCCGATCTCAAGAGCGTCCCAGGCGTCGTCTTGGATAGTTTCCAGCACCCACAGGTGCATAGCGATCACGCGGTCGCAGAGCATTTTCTGTGCGGTTTGGCTCCCATAAGGCTGCCCATCCTTGTTGTTGATGTCCTTGGCGAGGTACAGAATTCGTATGTCGCGATCATGGGCCATCAGAAAGATGACGGTGAGTAAAGCGTACAACATGGCCCGAAGTCGAGTCCAGGGGTAGCCGAGCCAGCTATCCAGCGCTTTGAGCCCAGAAAGGACCGCAAAGCTGAATTCTAAGGCATAGAGAAGAGTAGTCATGATCTGTAACGCGGTAATACGGCCCGGGGTGTGGTGAGTAGTAAGTTTGCGAGATGTTGTGTGGGCCGGGGCGTGATGTGTAGTGAGAGTGCGAGATATTATGCGGAATCGAGGAGAGAAGCACCAGCGGGACCAAATATCGGCAGTCTTGTAACTTGAGTAGGCATAGATCCATCCTCCAATGCCAAGAGTGAGCGAGCTGACTCTGAGAACTGTTGACTCTCCCTGCCAGATCACGGCATGACCCAGGTTGAATACTGTGGTAACAAGCATAAATAGCCAGGTTAAGTCTTTATCTGCTTTAAGTTTGTCGCATATAGACGCACTTAGGCAGATATCGACTTTTCTGGCATTCTCGGATGGTATGCATACGAGGCGCCTGTGTCCCTGGAAAGGCCGGTGGAGAGGTTGTTTCTTCATTGGCTCCAGCCCCCTTTCAAGAGGTTGGGGTGACACAAGATGAAATCTTGGTTTGGAATAAAACCCCATCTTGAACAAAGAAGCTTGAGCAGGTAAGAGGTTTGCAAGTTGGGTGCTGTGTAAAGAATCTTGAGAAGAACGTGGTCTGTAGTTGTAGCAGACCTGATGCGTGAGGCGGACATTTATAGGAGTATTCCTGCAGCTCAGGCAGATCCAGTTACGTATCGCCGGGATATAAGCCCCAATATCTCTGTCGAGGCTTCTCCCAGCTCTGCTGAGCCCTGTGCGCCTTGGGGGAGATCCCAGGATACTGCCTGCAAGTTTGCCTCAGCCCCTTCTTGCGCAAACTTTACCTACTTAGGTAGACCGGAAGGATTTCTAGAACCAGGCAGATTAATTCCGGGCGCGTATTTGGGGTGTCAAAGCTTGAATAGAGTTCATGATTTCGTCACTACTTCGCATTTTAGTGTCTTTATTGGTTTCTAGGCTCACATGTTAGCCGGCCCTAAATCGGGATTTATACTTTTGATTTATCGGCCTAAAAAAGTTAGATCATAATTCCTTTGGGCAAACCCACCTTACTACTGACCTGAAGCCGAGATAAGCCGCTCTACCAAGTCGTGGTAATAATATGGTTGGTCTCTCTTTTCGAACTGTGTGATTAAAAATCTATAAGAGAATTGTGTTGACTCACGGAATCTACAAAGATCCTAAACTTGTTCTTCTTACCCATACTAGCCATTATCTACGTTAGGAATTTGCAAACTCAACATGTCCGAACCACAGAAGGATATTGATTATCTTCGAAAAGGCAGGTGTTCCGGGGTTACACTGGGGTCCGAATGCTAACAAGATCCCAAAGAAATTAGAACCTGTTCTGAGAAGCTTTCGGGCGTAACTGGCATTAGTTTCTATCAACACCTCGAAGTCCTCCGCGTTAATATGCCAGGGTCTGAGAGCGATATCCAGGAGCTCCTACAACTGATCCAGGCTATACGATGGAAATGGCGAAATATCTCGTGGACGGTCCTCTTTCCAAACTTAAGACGCAAAATAAACTCCCGAACGGTTACTATAGCACAGAAGAAGACATGCCCTGGGATGGGGCCTAGGAAGCGGCAGCTGATGTACAAGTCGTACTCAAAAGTACCCACTTTCAAACCTATTCCACTTAGACGTCACGTCGGAAGTGCATAGTACGGTCAGGGCTCAGCCTCCTGACTTGGGACGGGTTGGATCTTTCGAGCTTGCGATAATAGCCACGATTTATTGGAGAAATAAGAATACTTCATAGCCGCTTATCACCCAAACTAGTTCTTCCTGCTTTAGATTGCATATTTCCCTTGTCAGGTTCCCAGTATTTCATTGACCAAACTCGGAATACCTTGAACACCGTGGAGTATGAGATTATCTATACGAAATCTGGAGGTAAGAAGGATTCATGTCAAGGATCTCCACAAAGGTATGTATTCGGAGGCTGTGCTCCCGTGTCTCTTCTAAGCAGCTGCCCAAACAACTCGAAGATGTTCTAAGAACATTCGCCCCAGTTGCCAACCCCAAGAAGCAGAGATCTCAGATGGCCTCGAAGAGCCGTCGACCAACCAATGCACAGCCGATGCAATGAGGCTTGGATGACGCCTGCCAAAGGTGTATGGAAAGGGATATTTGACTCCTACGCCACAAGTCGAAAGCTGACTATGCAAGTGCATGGCGCAGTGAAGGCAAGGCCCGAAGGTTAGCGGGCTTCTTTGAATCTCCTGGTTGAACAGAGCAACGCTTTGCCTGGTCTTGTGCGCAGAACCCAGGCACGGATGGGTTGTGGCTTCGCCTTGCCCCTGGCAGTCAATTGATGTTGCCTGGCATGCTCTTGTACTTATTTTCGGTTATCCATTAGGCAGAATCACAACAGCCAGGCATTTTATAAAGGCTTGAGAGCTCCCTTGACTTTCAGATCCCCTAAACACCCGCCATAACTCGGCATTTCTTTGAAAATGACCCCAAACCTCGTTACCAGTTTTACTACTAAGATCCTCCAAGCCCGTCTTGGTGCCTTCGGAGATCTTCGAAGCGACCAGGAGCGAATTCTATGTCAGCGGGCCATGGCACTCACGGAAGAAAATCTACACGAGAAGGCCTGTAAAATATGGCTCGCACTGCTCCGAAAGCACCCTCACCGATATCCTTTTCAAGACCAATTTCTCAAAGCTGCCAGTCCACTACTCGCCACCCGTCGCTTGGAGCTACTGTTCGAGACTTTCCCAGATGACAACCTGGACTACGAGTGGGTCATGTGCCAGAAAGCAGTTGCATACTCCGATAACAGCCTACATTATGACGCTGCCGGAATATGGCTTGCCCTTCTCGGAAGGCATAGTGGACGAATAGTATTTCGAGAAGGATTTCTCAGGGCAATTTGCCCAATGCCTGCTGATCAACGTTTGAAGTTGTTGCAGCTGGTGAAGGGCAATAAAGCAATTTTTTGGGTCGACCATGCTATCGCGATGGAGCACTATTCAAGGAAAGACTATGACAAAGCCTATGAAGCCTTTATTTTCCTATTCCACCCGCAGCATCGTGTTGCATCGGATCATTCTATCGACGTCTTAACCGCGGCAAAGACAGCCCTGCTTCATTCTATCACTAAGGGTGATAAATCTTTAATCAAAGAAAGATTGCAACAACTGCCATACGCCCTGAATTCGGTTAAGCTGTGTTCTGGGCCGACTGTACTCGAGTGCTGTGACTCGCTCCTTGAGCTCGGAAATCTTGAAGAGGCCACCGAACTTTGGGCCCAGTACACGAGGTATAATAATGGACATCTGGATACATTCCTACCTCGACTTTGCGAAACGCTACACTCACAGAATTTGCTATCCCTTTGGAAAGTACTTGTTAAGGCGGCCCCGAAAAATGCCTTTGTTCTAGCCGAGTTCAAGGTTGCGTGTGCGGTGCATTTAGACGAAATTGCCGTGACACATGAGCTGGAACAACTTGTCGCCCAATATCCTGAAAATGCTACGCTGTTCTCAATGCTTGTTGAACGCCTCAAGCTAGCTGGTGCTGAAAGGCAGTTCGCTATTTGGAGGGGTCTGACAGAAGAGTTCCCACACAACAAGCATTTCCAGAATGAGCTGTACCTTGCGCACAATCGGGCCTATGGCAGAATCAGCAATTCTGATACACTCTGTATGATATGTATGGAAAGAGACCTTGATACTTGTTTATCCAGCTGTGGCCATGTCTGCTGCGCGAAGTGTGCGGCAAAAATAGATAAATGTCACATGTGTCGAAGGAGTATAAAAGAGAGAGTCAAGGTCTACGCCGTGCTTAGCCGTGTATCTTGATACCTAGTCAAATAGCAATTTTAGAGGCTTTTCCGTTAAGTTCAATGACAGTCATTCCATCTAGAGTTTTCCATGATGTGCGAAAGCTCGAACCTCGGAATAGAACGCGGCGGATACTTCCTACGCCTTCCAACTCTTCGGACAGACCCCTGCGGCAGTACTTCATTCAACCGTCAAATTTATACAACGTAATACCTATAATCAAGGACACGATCTAAGCCCCTTTGAACCTTGAACATATCAGAAGCCCAGTTGCTCGTTGGAAATGTGCGCCCAGCATCCTTCAGCCACAGTTGCGGTCCTCTATATGTGACGCGGCGACTCCCTTGAACTCCTGGACACTTCACAGACCCAGTTTCTCATTGAAAGAAAAGAAAAAAAGAGAGAGACAGAGAGATGCTGAGACTCCTCAATTTCCTCAACTTAATCCTCATCCTCGCTAGCCATTCTAATGTCGCCCCACCTAAGCAGCGGGTGCTCACTTGGAGCTTGATGAGCAAGAATGTTCAATACGCTCGTAGTCTCATTGCCTCTAGGGCCGGAACGTCGAAATCTGTGATAGGAGTATGTCGCGTACGGGTGTAGTGGTTGAGGTCTGCTGTGTCTCACCACAATTGACTGGTCCCTGAATAATATTCCGTCTTTCCAGAGAGTGATCCGCTCAACATGGTCCAGGGTGATAGTGACGTTCCGTTTGGATCTACTATGGATTTCAAGTAGATCGTTGAAGTTGAAGCTAGCGTTTTCGTTCGGTTTATAATCTTTGTCATGCTCCGAGAGTAGTTGTTCTAGGAGGTCTTGGATTGGCTGGATCGGTGGCTGTGATGTTCTTTTTTTGGACCACCCATAGGGTTGCAACCCGCCTTCAATTAGTCTTAGAACCTCGATTGCCTCAGATTCGCTGTTCTTCAAGACAAAAGACCATGCTAGCGCTCTTCCAAAAGGAATGAGTAATTCCTCTTGATGATCGTGTCCGAACAGCCTCCATGCAAGTTCAAAAATAGATCGTGCAACATCTCTGTCTATAATATCACGTTGGATAACCTGTCTGAGCTGTGTGAGACCCTTGTAAATAACACGGTCAGACTTCAGGCAAGTATATCTGGCGAAAGTCGATTGAATCAATGATCGTTGTGCCGTTTGAAAGATATTTAAGAAGCGTCGGCAGGTCAGTATCGTAGAGAGGAGATCATTTAGGTTCCCCAGGCGGTGGAAAATATTCAAGAGAAGCTCAGAAGGCAGATCAACTAGCGGTGTTGACCAGACAGATCTATGGCGGCCGGGTTTTGAGCTGAAAGGTTTGCATTGTCTCGTTGCCAGTGTCATTTGGCGTGATTTTGCAGTGTATATGTTGGTTGGTGCCCAGCGAGATTGAGTAGAAACGTCTAAAGACATTTGAGATGGACGGTGTTTAAAAAATGAAGTCGCTGTTGAAGGGTGAACGTGGGTTTAAGTAATGGGGTCCCCTTGCGGCGCAGCGGCGCTGCGCCTTGCCCGCGCAACACGTGATATGCGTGCGTTCCGGCACCCACACTGTCTCCCGGTTTCTTTTAAGTTAATCAACTGTCCGTCGTCTATACAGGCAGTCTCTATAATCACTAGCATTCTTCTCCCGCTGCTTAGTATAGATGACTTGAATTTAGGAATGCGCGAGTCTCTGCCATATTTTATCAGTACTGTAGGCACATTCTGGGCAGGAGTAAGTTTCGAGTTCTCTTAGATCTTAGAGGGAGTTAGCCTCAGCTCGCCAGGAAGCGCTCTCCGCCAATCGATCACGGATCAACCGGGCTCAATGTACATGCATTATCAGGTGTCAAGGGAAGAAAAAAAAACTTGGTTCTTGCCCTACAAGCCATCATCAGATGCCGTCCAGCTATATGGGAGCACAACCACAAGCCCCTTTAAAGACGGCTGGATAAAAATTATGTTTATGCCTGGAGATCTCCTGTAGGGTCGGTCCCCTTTCGTCTGCAGCACACATTTCTAAGTTTCTAACTAATTTATAGGATCATGCCACCTGCTGTCTTCATGCCAGAAGACTCCCTTACTTTCGGCGCCAATTTTCATACACTTCCCATCAAGGGAACAGCCTCTGCCTCCTCCAACAACAGATAGCTGACTTGAACGGCCTAGTATTAAGCAATGAGATGCTTACAGCTCGGGCTTGGCGGTCGGCTTGGCGGTCAAATTTTAGAGGGCTTCAGGGCATTCAGGTGAAGGACTATGCTGGCTTATAAAATCGTGGTGCTCAAAGAATCAGAGTCTGTATTTCATAGATCATAGATAAATGCAAACAAAGGCCGAAGCAACATCATCCCGCAAATGGATGGCATTCCCAATGCGCTGTCGTAGTCGCTCTGCATAGCGGGCATATACCCGCCATCATCGGATGGGCTGCACACCCCTCGCAGACCATGTGTCCGCATGAAAGAACCCACCAGAGATCCCGCTTCTCATAACAAATCTTGCACCTGGTCATTAAAGTCTGTTCTTGAAGCGCCTTCATCGTGTGCCGATGTTGCTCCTTCTCGGTCTCATGCGCTGCCTTCTCCGTCTCCAGTTCCTCATTCTTCATCCTCAGTTCCTCCTTCGCTGTCGCCAATTCTAGCTCGAGCTTTCGGGTTTTGCGGCGAAAAGTACGCATCTCCTCACGCAGCCGCTGAGCCTCGCTATCAAGGTCATTGTGGAGCCCTCCTACCATTTCCTAGTCACTATTAGCTAGGGAATCCGATTTTATTGGAGACACATACCAAAAGTTGCGTAAATGACAGTGTTGCATCTCTTTTTCGTTTGCGTCCGGAAGGTGTAGCCCCATCTTCAATCGCAGAAGCTGCTGCATTATCGATCATGAATTCATAGTCTTGGTAGCTATAATCAGGCCGAGGGGCTCTTTGGGGTCGTGCGCCACCTTGAACGGGTGATTCATCATCCTGAATAATAATAGTCGTGTCGGGGTCGCTCGCCATGGCACTGTTGGCAGCCACTGAGTGTTGCAGGGTCGGACGAGGAGAGAGAAAATCAAGAAGCAGAAGCAGCTCGGGGGAAGAGGCCCTTTAAATACCTGACGACCAACAGTCAGTGAGCCGGCCATAAAATTGACTGGATATCCGCTGCCTATGCTATTCTGAGCAGTATTTCGTGATTGGACTTCCAGCTCTGATGGCAATAAGTGGCTGCGGCGCAACACGGCCTCCTCTCACCCACTTCCACGATGCGTTATCTAATGTAAATATGCTCCTGGACAAAGAGTATCATCCCTAATATACTCAAAGATCATGAGGGTAGTCCCCAAGGTATCTGACGTTCAAGCGATGCTTGTCTACGGTGTGCCTTCGCCAATACATCTCGTTGTCCACTGACTCGTTGCAGTAGTTACAGTGACGATCGTTGAGATGCACGGCTCGGAAGTGTCGCAATAGACCTTTGTGGCGGGAGTACTGCTGAAGACGCCGATTGTTAAAATCCGCGGGGTTTCCATAGCATTGAAAGCACGCTCGGGGCTTCGCGGCAGTTTGGATGTCTTTGCCAGCCTCCTGCAAGGCAATTTCATGCCGTGAGAGCGACGGGGCAAGAAGAGGGGGTTGGGCCGGCGCCACAACTTCTCTGGGGGGGCTAGGCATCCGAGTGTCTTGAACTGGAACAGTCCGCTTGGGCTGTCGACCTCGTCGCGGGCCACCTTCCAGGACATCACAATAGAGTCGAACGGCTTCGGTAGCCTCATTCCGGCGCTGCCACTCAACTTCCACTGACAAGGAGGTGGGCCAAGTCATGAGTTTACCTAGTAGGTGAATCTGCTGAGGAAGGAGTTGCTCTTCAATTTGGAGCTGCGCCTTCGCCTCTTCGTCTAGAATTGCAGTGCCCGCCAGTTGCCGCTCAATATCAAGGACCGCCTGCTCTTCGTCAAATTCCTCTCGCACACGTTGGCGGAGCGCATACAAGAGTCGATTCCGTGTATTCGTGACATCCCGTTTCAGCTTGTCAAGCTTATCGAGCTTCCGGCCACTCTTTTTCTGACTGCGCTGAAGCTTTGTGGAGAACGCATCTCTCTTCCGAATGGCTTTCTGCAGCTCTGGATCGTGCTCCACTGTGGCCTTCTGCGCATCAGTGAGCTCTCGGGGTCGACGTCGGTCAATCCATCGTCCCATCCGAGTGACCGCCCTCATCATGGCCGAATCTGGCTTGAGTCCTCTCATCAACGCCTGCATATCAGTTCCGATGCGCCGAGGAAGGTAATGGTTCAGGAACGTTCGGATATCCGCGTGCTTCATGATCAAGTTCTGTTGGGCATCGCTGACAAGACCTAGCAATCCCAACGGCTCTGAATCAGTATCGGATGACGGAAGGACGGGCAAGGTGGCATATTCCACAACTTACCGCTTTCATTCAGAATAGTGCCGCCACCGTACCGGAACCGATGCGTGAACAACGACCACCTAAAGCCGGTGATCTCGCCGAAGACCTTGAGCTGTCGGGATAGGGTGCTTTGGGGGATGGGCTGATCGCGATGTATCTGAATCTTGCCGCGGACGCTCTTGACCATGCAGAATACATAGTGGTTCGCCTTGTCCCGTTTTAATGGGACCTCCATCTGCTGGCGGCCGTCTGCCACCCACAGGCGTCGGAGGTCCTCCATGGACTTTATTCCCGGGGCCCGAAATGCATCATCATGAAAGAGAATCCCAAGAAGGAACGTATGAGGGCTCAGCATCAACGATGGATCAAAGATAATTTCAGGGATAGGGAAGGTGTTTCTGATGGGCCAGTCAGCAACGAGGTTTCTAACCTGGAAGAGGTGCGGAAAGAAGCAGGAAGCTACATACGCTTGCGTCACACCCATGTATTTCTTGGCAAATTTATACTTGATCTCCAGAAGGATTCGGGGCGGTCCACCATGAGGATCCCGTTGGATCGAACATAGTAGATGCTGGTACTGAAGACGACGCATCGCATTGATCCGATTCACCGTAAAGCACGCCATTAAAGGGTAGAGACATTGCTGCATGCGCTGAAGACCAAGATAGAACCGTTTCTTCATGGTGCGCAGGGTTGTCTCCTGCAGGGGCACCACATCTTCAATAAACATCGGGGTCTTTTCTTTTTCATCCGTATCTAAATCATGCTCCCTTGCGATCCTGCGAATACTCTGGGCCCGAAACAGGTTAGCAACTCGTCCATAAGAGGGGCAGCGGTTGATCCCAACCTTTCTCATTCGCCTTCCGAGCTTATCGTCCATTGGCTCCCCGGTAAGCTTTTCGTAGTGGCGGAGGAATGACTTCCAATCGGTATCCAAAGACTTGAATTTCTTGATACCCTTTAACTTCCGGCCATTCTTTCCCCGCCGCAACCGCAGGCACCAACGGAGGAAGAGAGTCAACTCCCTTTTCCTTGCAATGCGAAGAGCCGAAGCAGGGTCTGCCCACACGGAGTCTGCTAGCGCCCTGTATTTCTTATTCCTCTTTCGGCAATACCTGATCGTTTATTAGCCCGTCCCGAATGCCTCGATGCGGACGTAGGGGTTTTCAGCCTACCGTTCCCATCTCTCGTCCATCCGCGTAATGTTTCTTCTGGTACCGTCCGCGTAACCATCATCATCATCACTGTCTGATGATACCTCGTCGTCCGAGTCAATGTCGGGGTCCGTGTCAGACTCGCTGTCGGCGCCACTGTCACTGCAGTCATCGTCGCTGGAGCGGGTGTCCAAATCGTCGTTTCGTCTTGCGGCGCCTGGCAGAGCAGCAGGTTTTCGAGATTTCTCCTGGGAACATCGTCGCCCAGGACTTTGAGAACAGCGGGCGTTGATATTCACCTCATCGTCACTAGAGCTGCTGTTCGAGTCCGTCTCTAGGCGGCTTAGAGGAGGCGACCCTTTCTCACTCTTGTGAGACTTTCTGCTCGAAAACCTCTGCCTAGAGCGGTTTTGACAGGGTCGACCTTTGCCTCTACGGCGAGTAGGGGGGGGCACATCAGAGTCTGTGACATCTGTGACGTCTGTCTGCAAATCAACGCTGGCGGCGTCGTCCGAGTCTAGGCGGAAAGACGCACGGCTAGCGGTTTCGTCGTCGTCGTCGTCGTCGTCGCTGCTACGGCCAGCGTAGGCAAGGGTACGGCGAGCCATGGGTCAGGGAAGTGGAACCGACCGACGATCTGGCAAAAGGAGCATACAAGCGAAAGAAGAACGAGGACGAGGTGCCGGTTAACGATAGGGAAACATGTTGGAAGGGGAGATGGCTGAGGGACGTTATTTATAGAAAAAAAAAGGCGACCGGTGGGAGTGTGCTTCACTCTGGAGGGGGGGAGCCATTTTTGGCTCCCTTCCTCAGAGTCTGGCCTCGAAAGGCGACAAAGCGTCTCGCTGCGGCTTCGTTCAGCAAATAGCTTCGGGATTGCATGGTGCTTCGTTGGGGAACTCGGTCGGAAAAGCGTGGCCCCTGTCACGTGCCAGGAACCCGGGTGCGTGGCCAAGTAGGCATCGTTATGCGCACGGCGGCTGAGTCAGCAGAAGGGCCATGGCGGCCGTTTTTGGCGTCATTTGCGGCCGAAAAAGGCAGTGTCTGCCCAAATCGAAATCCTTAAGAAGTAGTAATTCTATTACCTGCCCCTGCTAAGGGTACTAAGAGAAAGCAGCCCTGCTCCCTACCTAATATACTAGTCCCGCGCGGCCACGCGGTAAAGCCCTAGCACAGGGAGGGTAGGCTACCCACAGGGCCCGCTGGTGCTAGTAGCCCCTGGACTAGGATACCAGGGTTAGCTCTAGCAAGGCACCCCTAGATACCTACTAGCCAGGTACTGCCAGGCTGCCTTGGACTACGTGGTAGCCACAGGACACCCTCCTCCTAGAGCTATAGTAGCCTAGAGGGCTCCTTGGGTAATAATATATTTGCCCTGTCTACCTTAATAGATAGTAACTTTAATAGTAATAGTAATAGTACTAACTTAGACCTAGACCTAGAGGAAACTAGCAGTGGGGATAATACCCCCCTTCCCATGGGTATAGGTCCTATTATAAGCGCGAGTGGCCCCTGGGGCGCTGCTAGCAGGAGACCTGTGTAGCTCCTAAGTGTAAGACCCTTACCATATATATATAGGATAGTTAGAACTTCGCGGGCTGAGTCAGCCCTGGCTGACTCAGCA
>JAMAHF010000121.1:0-64426 GCA_023627405.1 Penicillium sp. S1316
TTTTATAAAATCCATGGGCGGGTTATTAATATAGTAACCCAACCCAAAACCCGCCTGGGTGGGTTGCTGAAGGTCAAGAACCCGTCCCAACCCGCCCCATAACAACTCTACTTACAAGCTCTAAACGACCCAGGAAGTAATTTGCAGGATTAGGACCGCGCAAGAGCCTCAACACCGGCTTCCTACTAAGTGTTAGGTTAAACTACTTAGTAGCAACGGGATCCTAAAGACTGGCGATGCAATTTGATTAATTCAGGACCGAAACAGGAAGGAGACTGCGAGGGACCAAAAGCGGCTGGCGAAGCAGTTTAAGAAAGTATATGGATTTCAGCCCACCCCGCGCTCGGAGGAACAAATACAGCAGGCAATTGATAATAACCTACATAGTAGAGAAGCGGGAGAGGACTTTTTTATTAATAATTAGTGTTGTGGCTGTTAGGTGGGGTTTCTCTTGTATGGGCAGCCGTTGCAAGACGACTGATCTTGATCTACCTTTCACTTCACATTGTAAAGTAGAGGGCATGACAAGCGGCTGGGATATCTTATCCTCTTGTTACGGCGGGCGCTATTCAACTCTGTATTTGTGCTTCCACCCTGCCGCTCTTAGCACCACAGCCAAAGCCCGCCAGGAAGAACCCCTCCTTATTATACCATCACGCACATATCTTATTTCTAGTCTGCGTACTATAAAGTGGATGGGTTTAGCGTCCAATGGTTAAAGACAAATAGTGCAGGCGAACTTAGGAGAGACAAGCATTAACTCTATAGTTATCCAGGCACAGCCCTGCTCAGCTGTTTTAATAGTAAATCCTATAGTAGACTTTGGTGTCCAAGCACCTTTAGAGAGGGCACTACTGGTAACAGAATTTTAGTTAGACACAGAGGACTATAATTCACTGGTGTTTTGTGCATGGCTGGCTAGGGTTGTTCCCGCTGAATCTATCAGCATCAAGGTCTTTCTGCGTCGCTGGGAACTTACTATTTCATGGTCAGTGGGAGCAGGGAGATGAGGATGGGATTAATACATGTATATCCAGCCGTTTGGCATCTCCAGCGTGGTCCAGCTGCGAATCGCGTACAGCCGCCAGAAATTATTGTGGTGATAGAGAAGGTTATTACGCCGCTTGCGGATCTATTCCTGCTGCACGTGATTTTAAGAAGACATTATCAACACACACCACAGAATCACCATGGCTTCAAGACAATTGCACAGCGCTTTAGATTATATACATCCACAGATATTGTGTGTCTGGGGTAATACCAGCCCGACAGTAAAGATTGTCTGCTTACCAGGAATCTCACACATTTGAACGTAGGCAAGTGAATTGAGGGCATCACCATGCAATCCGGGCAGGAAAATGAGGTCAAGGCCAAGTGAGCTGTCCCTCGTATGCCGATGCCGGCCCTCAGAGAGGTGCGACGTACCCGGGCAATGTTCATATAGTAGACACCGGGCAGACTCGACCCCCCACATCTGGGCCTGTTCAACTCGTGGATGCCAGTAAGGTCACTGTCTTTGCAGCTCCTTGTTAAAGAGCCGTTGTGATAGTTTTAGCTATTGATTCGCCTCTTTACCGGTCCATCAACTACCTCGCCAGACACGCTGCGGCACATCATCAGAGCCTCGTCTGACATTCCAGCGCAAGCCAGATGGCGTCCCAGACTCAGCACCTGGTCCCATCTACCAGGCAAACCTGGTATATGCAGATGCTGTTGGAGGTGGATTCCATGCCCTGGATGTACAATGTCATTACTAGCATCGCCCATTGGACCTTGCTTGTAGGGTATCTGATAGTCCCGGGCACCTTCACGGCGCTGCAGAAATCTGGCCAAGTTCAGGATGCGCTGGCAAAGGACGACGTGGGACAGGCTGTTCTGAACACAGTCTAAAACCCCCCGCTCCTCGCGATTGCCTGTGTTCTGTTTGTGGTATCTACTGCAGCACTCGGATGGCTCTATTGGGAATGGCGGAATAACTACGTCTGGCACGTGAATCGGCTGTTCTCGTAAGCGGTCTTTTTGTTCTTCGACAAACCGGTTACACACTGACTGAGGTCCAGGCCAATTATCATGAAGGCGGCCGCTGGGCTTGCGACTACGCTCATCAATATCTATACTGCACGAGATGGGGATTGGTCTATCATGGTACTGATCACCACTATCATAACCGGAGTTACGCTGGTGGCTGCGTGCTCGCTGACCATAGTGTTCAAGTTCATCAAACTCAAGGAGATCCAAGAAGCCCATCGGCGTGAAGTATATCTCGGAGACCCGAGGCGGAGTGCGTGAGCCACCAGGCTCGGTGGATCCACCTGCTAACGTCTGTACTGAATTTATCCATACATATCCCGGGAAATACTTGCACGCTTTCTTTAGTCTGGCGCATACCTGGCAACATTGGGGACTATAACACAGAAGGTAACGCAGTATCTAGTTTTTGTTGGTAGACCGACGCAAAGATCGCAATACCAGACCAAATCCATTTGCAGAGAAGCCAGACTCACCCTTAGCCATGGCCATAGCGGTCCGCTGTTGGCCAATGGTGATTCCGGGTAGAAATTACACAAATGCCCAAGGACTGTTTCCTCGATGCCCGGAGGACTTTTTTCTATGCCTTTAACCCTCTTTAATGGATCTCCGCGTGCTTGGGCTTCCATGTATAGCAAAGAATTGATATATGCTCCTTTGCCTTTTCTCGGTGGGGGGTTGCTAAAGCCTTGGTGATTGTTTTGGTCGAGCCACCCAGGGCGAGGCCTGCAGAAAGAGTCGGCTTAAGTACTCAACCCTTCTGGAAATTGATGCCCAGATACAGGCCATAACCATGCTCGACTAACAAAATTCTCAGGTTAGATGGTAAATAAAACTGCGCAGAGACTCGAGTCCCTGACATTGACTACCGTCGGGATTTTGCCGGAGCAGAAACCTTCCCTACGAAGGGCTTCGTGGGGCTCGGCTCAAAAAAAGTGCCTAGAATTGATGGCCAAGTATCATCCTGTCCACGGGAACAGGAAACCAACCCTTCACTTCTCAGGATACTTGCCCATTCAAGTATTGGCACCAATACCCTACCCTAAACCCCCCACAACAACCCGGGAAACACTCCAAATGTTGAGTGGCAATAGAATCAAGTTCGCCCGAGGGTCAATGCGACCCAAAGGCATAGTCGTCACCGAGGGCCACCACATATGGATAGCTGTCAGGGCCCGAGGTGGTGTTCGTCAGGTAGCCATACGTATAATCATTTCCGAAGCGACAGGCCGTAGACAGCGCCATGGTGGCGTTGATAAGGTCTACGCACATCGTTTGGATGGGATGGTCCAACTGTGGCTTCTTGTCAGTCGCAGTGCCATGTCCATCTAAGATTCTTGAACCGTACTTGATTGCACATGAAAATGGAGGAGTGGCCCAGATGAGATGGGCGAGCGCAGGTAACGACCAACCGGATCATAGGTCCTATTAGCCTCATGGGAGCCTCTCTCTAATTCCTAAGAGCAGTCGCTATATTCCTAGGAACCTGCTCACTCCTGGGCACCACGTATCATGGTCCGTGGAACCGGCGACCCATCCCGCTTATTCACGATTTATTCACCATGGTAGCCTGCCAACATTATATATTTCTTTATCCTCGCATACCAAGACAGTAATACCCTCAACCTACGCTACATGCAAAAAGCCACAACAGAGACTTCTACTTACTTGTACGGTACGCGGGAAAGATGACCTAGCTCATAACCAGTGAGCATCTCCGTCCTGGCCTGAATTCCGTTCGCATCGTCATGCTAGCCTATTCCACAGCTCCGCTTTGGTTCTTAATTGACATCTGTGTCCCCCACCAGAGTCCTTTCGCAATGGATAGAAGCGTGTGGGATCCGATCCAGGTATGTGGGATGAGCAACCCAGATTGCATGACTACTTGCTGTGGGAAGACTCGGGCCAACGCGAACTGCAAAAACCGCATCTCAAGGCAATCGCGCACCGATGCTGCCCACCTCCTGCAGCTTCTGACGCTGCAGCGACCAGCAGATGACAGCCTCTTCGAGTCACTGCGCAAGATTGCCAGGCTGCTGCTATGCAAACGGAACCACCAGCACAAGGAGGACGAACAAGTGCAGCCGCTCGCAGAGCGCTGGTATGAGAGCGCTCGCGCTTCACGTGCTGTCGCTCAGCATGCGCGGGATTCGCGCACGGAGAGCCGGCAGATTGACTCCCCGCTGTACCCAGAAATGGACCTGGTGGATGTGAATTCGAGATCATTGGCCCCCATGGGCGTTGAACCTGCCGCGGCCGAGCGTCACTCCATCCGTATTGAGCGGCTGCGGCAAAGGTCGGTTCCATTCGAGATGTCGCCGTCTTCGCCCGCTCGGATCCAGTTCGGGACCGCCACTGCAGACAACACCAGCACGCCAGTGATCCTCCGCTCACTCAGGCAGGATGGCGGGAGCTTAGAGTGCCTGATCTGTCATGAAAACGCAGCAGACGACATTGCCAATTTGCAGTGCGAGCGGTGCAGACGGAGCGTGCACCTGGGTTGTATGGGAGATTGGCTCGAACAACGGTCGACACGGATCAATTTTAACTGTCCACAATGGTAAGACTCCCAGGCTGTCACGATCGGCCTCTACTGACGCATTTACAGCCGCAGTGTCACACGGTTCGATGCTTCCTACTCCGCCGCCGAGACGACGGGCGAGGCAGACAACGACGGGGCCGAGAGCGCTGGCGGTGGCCGCACCGCTCGAGGGGAGATCACCTCGGAAGGGGATATGGTTCTCCGCCGGTCCCGTAGGCGGACGGGACGACCTGACTACTATGTACCTTAGTGTTTGCATTATCTGGGGTGTACGTTAGTCCGAGCGCATGCAGATGACTAGGCTACATGCATAGTATCAAGTCCGCCGGCAGACTATTCTATTCGTTCTCCGTCTAGATTACATGGTCTAACTGTTGGATGCAAACTGCGTGCAAAAACGTACAGAAACCGAGTCCAAGAGACGAGTGCGGGAGGACTGGCTGGCTGAAGGGCTGCGCCTAAGAAAGCCGGCAGCCCCCAGAAGCCGCAGCAGAGTGGGTTGCCATTCCCGGTCCGGTTAGCGCCCTCAGAATCGCCTCAGTACTTCCGCAGCGGCCCCCAACGCCCCAGAGTAGAATTAAAAGATCTGTCAACCTTTTTAGCGTACGTAATATTTGGTCCACCACCCGAAGAATAAGAAGGTCTGATTCATTGAATCTAGCAGCGATACTGCAATAAATACAGGAGAAATAGGGGCGATCGAACTAACTGCAATAGGAAATAGAAACGATACAGTGAAATGATTAGAAATGACCGAGCGGGCGCTGACTAACAGTAAGTTCGGCGTTGAAGCAATTACTAGCGGTCATTAAAGGTCGACAAGATCCCAATGTCACCTATGCTGAGGCTTCTAAGTATGCACCTAACAAGGAAAAGAGCGTCGAAGAAATCTTCTTGGGTAAGTAACCCCGCTCATCTATGATGTAATGCTGTGACCTTGATGAGCATCTACCGGGGCAGCTGCTACGCTTGGACTCTGCGATACTACTATGCTTTCAATGGACGAGGGTCGTGAACTAGGAGGTTTCGGTATTATGGTAACTAATAGCGTGCTCCTTTCATCAACAGACAAGAAATTGCTCAGGGCCACTTAATCAACCCATTTCTGCAGAAATGAACATGCATACTATAGCACAAAATAATCAACCCCTACACCAACCACATCCATGAAGAAAGTCCAACCCCGCATCGTACGTCAAGCCAAGCCGCGCCCCCGCTAAGTCAGGGTATTTCGTTGGCATTCTTGCAGAAGTACCCAACTCCATTTAGCCACCTGCAGCACGAACGTCGGTCTGGAGATGTGGGGGCTAGTTCGACTTGCGCGGGGAAGCTCCATTGTTCTAACAATATTCTTATCCGCAATGTTCAGGTGCCTTGAACCCCAAACTATAGCATGACTGCATATATGGCATCGGGGAGCGTCCGCGCTCGCAAGCTGACAGCCAAGAATTTGTGATGAATCCTTCAGCATCTACTATACTCGCCCTGTTGTATGTCGAATAGCAGCATTGTATGGCATCATGACTGTTGGTAAAGGAGCGTGTAGCGCAAGATGCGACCACTTTTGGAAGGAGACATTAATCTCATCTAAACGGTCTTAGCGGGTTGAGCTGCGTATAAATATGCCTTGAAGGACGCCGATTGTTGACTCGCTTCTTCAATTCAACCAAGCAATAATCTTCCACCGGGTGTTTAAACTAAACAACCAATCTCTACTCTACCAAGGTAGGAGCACTCCAATGAGACACAGAAACTTTCAACTAACAACAACAGTTCTCTCAGAGTCAACCCTCTACTCATAATCGTAAGGCACCTACCACCATTTATTCTTCTACCCAGATCCCCCGTTCAACCAGTTGAACCATAAACCCAACTAACACCCGCATTTAGAAAATGATGTTCCCCTGGGGCGACACCGGTTCCGCCGGCTCTATCACCGGCGGCGGCCAACCCATCGACAAGGCCTTCCCTTGAGGTGATCTTTCTCCGTTTGGTGCTCCTGGTGGTGCGCGTGGTGCGCATGGTGGTGGTGAGGAGCTTCCTAAGTAAATTTGGAACATTCATGAAGGGTTATAGTGGCAGGGTGGGTTTTATAGCTCTATGGTAAAGCAGGGGTTGTAACTAGTCACTTTATATTCACTCTGCTATCACATAATCAATGATGTTTCTATATCGAGCCTCATCTCCTTTTAACATTCCACCTTTCCATGATCCTGTATACATGCCATAGCTTCTGGCAAAAAAATTCAACAAATGCCATTTTTAGGACCTTACGCCAGGCAGCTGAATACCTCAATAACCATGCCCTTGCGATTCAAGGGGTTTAGTAGTCACCACAGCTGTATTGAGTCTCCATTCTATAAACTCTAATCTACTTTCTGAAACCAGGCGGACACTGTATCCTTATCCCACACCCAGTGTAGACCTGTACAGACCCCCGTATCATCTACTGTAAACTCCAACAAGAGCTGCTTGTAGTCATTCGCGCCGAACTGCTGCAGCTTCCAATTGTCCTCCCCTTGTGGGTCCATGCTGTACACGTCTTTGGCATAGAAGAGCAGTGGAAGCTTAGTTACCTCTTGGTTGTTAAACACCACAGAGAGTCCGCTTATGCTGTCCCCAAATTCCGTACGCGCAACGACAGTCACTGTAAATCGATCATTGAGTCCACGATACTCACCAACATACGTTACGACATCTCGCACGGGATCACTGGGACGTCTATTTTCCCTCCAAGGCTTCTCAATATTGTCTACTCGGCCTGCAGCCGCAAGCTCTGCTTCCTTCTTCGCATACTCTGCCAGATCCAGCTGTGGTTTCAAATCAAACAAAGCCTGGATGAGCAGCTGGGCTGTCCAGTCACTTGCATCACCGAGGTCTCGCCCATTCGTCATGGTCACAACCGCACTCTGCGTCTCAGGGAATGTAAAGACACTGAACAGGGAGCCTCTCATGCCACCTGTATGCGCGACCACAGGAATCGGCTTTGCTCGATGTTCCTCCGAGTTTCCCAAAATATTGTGCAAGTGCAACCGGTACTGTTTTTCACGCGTGAACCCATTCCCACTAAATGCACTGAGCATCGATCCTGGAATCTCAGTGCGGAACCATCCCATCCCGTAGGCGGCGTCTTTGGTGATTTCCGGGTCGTCTGCCGGCCGAGTCCAGTACCCTCGTCGGACCCGCATCATTTGTTTGAGTGGGTTGTTGGAAATTTGCGGTGTATAGACTGGGTCTTTCTCTGCTCGCTCGGCGTCGAGAACTGCGAGACAGAATGTTAACATGTCATTGAGAGTGCTTCTCATCCCCGTTGCGGCGAGAAGCGGTGCGTGATCTTCACATGGCCAGGACTCGTCACGTATACGCGCGAAGTGTCCGCCACTTGTCTTGAAAGTTGGAGGCGCGATATTATCCTCATTCATAATTTCGGACCGGCTTACAACCGTTCTGGTCATTCCCAGCGGGACGAGAATCCTCTCGCGGACGAAATCAGCAAATCGCTGCCCGCTGACCCTCTGCACGACCAGCGCAACAAGTCCGACTGTGAGGTTGTTATACCCCCATTCCTTGTTGAACCTTTGCTTTCCCTCAGAATCAACAGTAGGCATCTCATTTAGTAGGCGAATGACATCCTCCTCGTCAGCGAGAATCGTCCCCTTCGGTCCAATGAATAGCATATTCGGCGCCGTAAGACCGGTACTATGCCGCAGACAATCGATGATATCCGCCTCTTTCCCAATTCGCTCATCTCCCTTGGGATTAAACTCAGAGATATATCTCGACACAGGATCTGTCCAATTTAGTTTTCCCTCTGAGACCAGAATACCGACCGCGGCAGAGGTGAACATTTTCGAGACGGAGCCCAGCATGTAAATTGTTTCTCCATCGGGAGGTAAAGGTTGTGATATCGTGGGGTCGCGGTGGCCGATGATGTGTTTGAAAATTATTTTCCCTTCATGAATGATGCCGAATGCTTGGGACGGGGCTGCGCAGATGTTGTGGATTTCGTGGATCGCGAGGAGGGCTCCCTCCAGCCGTTCCAGAGGGCTCGTGGTCTCGGCCATACTCGATGTTTATTTCTTGGGATTAACAATGCGAAAGCAGGAGTAAGTATCGAAAAAGGTCTAAGCTGGGGAAGAGCGGTGCTGAGGGGTATAAATAACTAGGTTAGTGCTACTGCATCCCTCATGCAGTCTTACTCCGTGTTGAATATAGGTTGCCCAGGTGGGGTAATTTACGATCTCAAAACAGCTAATCCCTCCGATCCCCGCCTGATGACGATGCAGGTCACGACTACTCCCCGCTGTTCTTGATTTCTTTCTTTCCTTGTGATCTTGAAGCTTGTTTGAGATGTACTTTCTTACATACGGAGTAAGTTAGTCGAAGAATCAGAGGACCTTACGTCCTCTGGCCAATGGTCTGATCTCAGGATTCAAGAATTGATTTTTCTTTCCTTCTTCGCCATGAAGACAATAGGGTCTCGAGCGTAGGTATGCCCCACGCCAACCTGAGCACCTATCGCTTGGTTGGCCATGATGATCCTTTTTGATTTTAAGTTTGTTGCCTGCGGTGAAGATCGTATTCAGCCCCAGCCACCTTTGACAACCCACTGTCGTATTTATGTAAGGTAAGCCGCGGAGCAAATCTGTGATCCTACAAGAATTCAGCATGAATCAAACATCTGGCCTAGACTTTCTCGATTTACACCCGTTTGTCCGGGAGACGGTCCTGGATAAGGTGCGCGGGACAATCTTCGGTGGTGCCTTGGGCGATGCGATCGGATTGTACACGGGTGAGTTTCCTTCACAAAAATCCCAAGTGAAAGCTAACAAGGCCCCAGAGTTTCTGTCCAGAGACCTCAGTTTAGCCTCATATCCAGAAGGAAAGTTTCAGTTGGTTGAGCCAGCGACGGAGTTGATGAATGACGGTCATCGCAGTATGTGCCTCTTGTTCACTCTAGAGCTTGGCTAACAAGGGTAGATAAGTTTGTTAAAGTTGGTAGACTGACGGAGGTATGTATGCCTAGAGTTAACAAGTGCAGACTGGATGGACAGACGATACAGGCCATGCGCTTCTTATTGTGCTCTCGTATTTGCATCATGGCCACTTAGACGCAACGGACTTTGCCCGGAGACTGCAGTTTTGGGTTGAGCAAAGGCTACGATGTTTGGACCGCTTGCCGTTAGGTTTGGGGATGACCGTTGGAAGGGTAAGCTCCCCTCAAAGCTCTAGTTTGCTCACTAATCATGCAGGTGGTATGCGATCCGTGTACCTAATCAACGTTGCGCCAACGGATCAGTGTGCATGTGGATAAGCAAGAGAGACGGCAGAGCACTTTCTCTTTCGATGTCAGAGATGGACGACCCATCGGACAGAAATGCTGCAATGTACCAACACCCACCGAGGCAACATATCCTTCTTCTTGGGCGGTAAATCACCCTCAGATAATGAAGACTGGACTCCAAACTTAGAAGCAGTACGAGCGTCAATACAGTTTGCAATCGCCACTGGCCGACTCGACGTCGCTTAACCATGCAGACGAACACAAATCACCCACTTATCCCGACCTAACTCACACCAAACACCTCGTGGCAGACACGGTAGGCGCGCTTCAGCTGCTGAAGATAGGATATTAAATACTTAAAGAAGCGCCTTCAAGCCAGCCTACTAACAAAATTACTAACCCACGAGAATCTCCTACGATACTAATAGACGACACGACATATGCTAAAAGTGAATTAGTAGGGCTTTCAGGAGACAAGGCACATCTTAGGAAATATACTAGTAGATTAGTGATAGTTGCCCTTTTGGCTTAGCCACCTGGTGTTAATAAATTGTTTGTTTGTTTGTTTGTAGTTATTGTAGACTAGACTGTACGTCAGCAGGCGAAAACCGATTTCTGGCTCACTGTAACATCGTCGGAACAAACTGCGGATCGACCGAAAATAAAGAATCCGTCTCGAGTTTGAAGCTGATTTCGCAAGTACCTGTATGTAGTATTGGCTCTTTTTCATTTCTCTCTCAGTATTTTCTCATGCACATACGCTATCGCAGAAAGACGGTTACCTAGGTAGGCTGAAGTGGTGCCCCACTTATTTGAGCTCACGATCATATCTTCTGCGATATGAGTACTGTTATATGTAACGTATCTTGTCCAGTCTTCCGTCCATCGTATATCTTCCCCTCCTCCCTCCTCCGAAAGCCACCGTTGGGATGGCAAAGCAATGATTTCAGTTAGATTTGGTCGGTACAGGCTAGCGGTTGTTACCTCGCTCAAGTGATAAGTCACAGGCAGGCAATCACTGTAGAGATAAATTCTCTTTTTCAATAATACTGAGGAGTCATCTCAGCCGAACGAAATTCCGCACCTCATTTGCAATTGATCTTGTCCGAGCGCGGCTGCGGAAGCTAACCCACGGCAAAGCGCCGCCGCGGTCATTCTGCGGTCCAATCAAAATGATGAGCATCGGGCCAATCTCATAACACTGATTGGCTTACAACAAGGTGTTTTACCCCCCTTCAAGGCCCTCGCTCGGCTGATTTGACCCCAAAACCTTAGTATGCTAACCAGTGGGGACTGCGCGACAGCAGGCGGAAAGCGGTACAGTACCTATCTGAGAGCAAGAGCCTTACCAGAGGCCGCGGAGCTTTCTGAGGGATTCTCGCAAATGGTGCTCACCAGCGCTTCAGGCAAAAATGAGCGTTAATTAGCTCAAATGTGCTGGGATGTCCAGATTCTTTATTTCGCCCTGGATCGCGTTCAATCATTCTCCGCTTGGTAATCACCCGTTGGTTGGCGGGGTTCTCGGGCCGTTATTAGCCCCGCTCATCGCCCCTGGCTGAATCGCCAATTTCACTCCATGGTCAACAAAACAATTTCTGGATAATGGATATTTCACGACTCTTGATTAGCACCAATATCGAACCTACAACGTCGTGCAACTATTTCAGACCAGAAACTCATACCTCAAACTCACAAGATAAAACCAACCCGCAACATCTTGCGACAAGATCCTTAGTCAATCTGATTTTCCTTTTATCAGCCATCCATCTGAGCTATCTCGCTGACCTTGTAGGCATTACATGTTGCACTTGTCGCCGGATTCATCGTGCCGTTGGCTGGATAAATGTCGCCCTAGTATCATTTCACATTGTTGTGGAGGTGCAAGACAAGCAATTTAGCTTCCCACTCCACTTAATACAAAATCTCTTTACCCTTATTGTATGTGATATCCACGACACCAAGTGCTTAACTAACAGGATACAGGGTGCCTGTTCACTGGGTGTCCTTTCCCTGCTCTCTATCTCATGGTTTCGGCATTTCTCGTACGAGATCTTTCTTCGAGGACATCAAATCCTCACGGCGCTTTTTGTTTATGGAGTCTGGCGGCATCTTCCAATCTGGAGCCAGCCATCAAAAATCCCCTCAATTATGTCAAGCTAGTCGTGCAAAGTAGCTAGAGCTGAAAAACCTCGCGCTGCAATAGTCCCTCAAGTGTAGTAAGAGCTTGATTCGGCTACGGTTTGCGAGCCGTCAACTGGTATCTGGAGCGGCTTGCTTCTGCACACGGGCGTCTGTATCCCCCAAGAGGCAAGTTTCGCACGACCCCCGGGTTAGCTGACGCTGAAGACCTAGGACCGTGGGAAAGATAGAGAAAAATAAACTTGATTCGCTACTACTGGTCTGGGCGTAGATGGGAAGGACTCCTACAGCGCGTGATCTTCTTGGTTGCATGACCTACTTGATCATGTTACCTTGCTCACTCGCTCGCCTCGGAAGGTACTATAAAACAGATTTCCCCGGTGGACTATATGTTGGGGCATTTTAAACTCATTGATTAAACCACCAAAATGCCAAGACACGGGATGACAAAATCTGATTCTTCCCGGATCCAGTCCTCACAGGGAGAGTGCCTCTCATTTCCTCGTCTGTTATTTTCTCATCGAGCTAAGTACAATATCTCTATAGGCTAGGAGTGGGGGCGCCATGTCTTCAAAAGGGTTCGCTGCTCGCGCTCAGTCTGCTGGTGACCAGTGGACAGGTTCACTGTCCAGGAGCAGCGGTCACTCGAATAATAATATCAGCTCTTCGGATTCTACAAACTCTGGAGCTCATAACACCAGCTCTAGCGGCAGCACAGAAGAGGCAGGGCGACAAGGTCATTAAACACGATCTATGAAATGGTGTATTTTTTTAGGAATCAGAAGCGTCAAACTTTAGTATAGTGCAAGGAAAGTTTAAGAATGGAGCACGGATTGACAATCCGCCGTTATCCGCATCTCGGTGGGCTGAGAAATGCCTGGACCGGCCAGAGAACTTCGACATCGCCTGTGAATATCTGACGGCTGCCGTTGCTGCATTCGAGTACCTTGCTATTCCTCGAGTTCGAATCAACCTTCGCGACACGTTCAATCGCATATCGGGGCACCTGCAAGAGGCAGAAACCGCGTTAAACGCGCGGCCCGTGGCCCAGGGCCAGGGCCGCACGCCGATCAGCCTCACTGCTCTTTGGGAGGAATACATGCATGCAAAAGTACGAAGTCATGACCGCCATCACACACTCTTTCGTTGTGCTGAACGCCGTTGACTTGCAGATTCCAATTGTGAAGGAAATGTCTTCAATCCCAGCCGCCGTTGACAAAGCGGCAATGGAGCCTTTCACCGAGAGGTGGGAGAAGCTCACCAGGATTATTTAAATGGCTGATCTGAAGATCTGGCTGCCAATGGACGGCTATCACGGGTATCATCCTCCAGCTGAAATCGTTGCTGGATTGCACAATTCTAACCTTGACTATATCGAAAAAACCTATCAGGAGGCTTTTGAACATGTGGGTTACAGACTTCTCGAGCAACGTATCAAGGAGCAAGAAAAAGAAGGCGACGATAAGCAAAGCTACAGGTCTCGCTACGAACGGTTTGCAATTAGCGTCGCAACGCAGGATCAGCTTCGGACTGTGGTACGTGGGTCGCCGACGTGTGTTGTACCCCGTGAACCATGGATCTAGGAGATTCTCCGCCGTCACACAGATATTGTAGAGAACCTTCCCGAAGAGAGAAATAAACACGGGTTCGAGCTCGCGGTTTACCGCACAGCGCATTATGAGGGCTCGGGCTATCACTGGGCGGATGTGCGTGGCAAGTTCGAGGCGCATCTCTCGACCTGGGGAGATGGCGTCCAGGGATCCGAGGAAGTCAAACCTCTTCTTAAGCTGCACTGGTTCGATGCTAAAGAGATTGGCCTCGGCCTCAACGCCGACGCAGTGGACGCAGCAAAGCGGTTGGGGCCTCCACCCCGTATAATAGCGAACAAACACAACAGGCTAACCTTCTGTCTACAGGCACTTCCAAGAAATCCGTGATTCCGATGTCTACAAGCATAAACTAAACCGCAACATTTTCTTCGTCCTCGACGGCTGGAGCGCATGTTCCTACCGAGACCCCGAATTTAACGCTTCTTACATCAAGCAAGGTCTTTCCCCCGGCGACTTCCAGGGCCACATCCTCGCCGTCGATGCAGACTTCGACCCAACCGAGCTGAACGAGCATGCGGAAGAATCGCCCGGCTTCCAGGGCCAGGTGGGGGGTATTAGGAAACCTAGTCTGGGGGGAGCTCTACCTGATGTTCATCATGCAATCCGCGACCTTGGAGGACTTGTGGCCGATCGCAATGGAGCATCCGCTCAAGATGTATACGGGGCTTACGGTGCCGAGCCAGCTTGAGCAGTGGAGGGAGAACAATGTGTTCAAGGCGGCAATGTTGGAGCCCTTCGTCGACCACTTGAAGCGAAAGAATGCGGAGCTGGCAAAAACGGTGGCAGACTTGATGCTGCCTAAAGTTCCGTCGGATAAGTCTTAGCGCTCCAATCCGTATCTTCTGGCGTAGCGAATCCACTTTGCTACGAGAAAGGCTCATGGAAAGGACAGGAGAAATGTAAATGGGGGTTAATTAATGATAGACAAGTATTTGTCATCCCGAAGGATCCAACCAGCTTATGCGTTGCCTCGAGCTTGTCGGCACTGCAACTTCTTTGGACGACACAACAGTGAACCCTCTTACATCTCCATTTCCTCTTTCTCTTCTAGGCTAAGGCCGTACCCTAGTTTGACCTAGGAGCCTACTTGGGAAGTGCCTCGCCACCACCAGCTTCGCCTCCAGGAGCGCCATAACCGACACCGGGCCACATTTTGTCAAATAGCTATAGAGGGTCGGTCAGCCACGGGAAAGGACGACTTCAGGTCCTGTGAGGTTTTGAGCCCAACACCATTGCACATACAGTAGTTGGTTTTGGAAATTTGGAGATCTGTCGGCACCCGTTGATTAGCCAGAGCTGAGAAGGAGGCCGCACCAAGGGAAAGGCGCAGGAAAGTAAATACCTCCGAGAGTCTTTGAATTTGCTTGTTCAGTTGGACTGGGATGCGGGACTGTAATGTTTCTTCTTTTGTCATGACGAGACAAGAGCCGGCAAAGCAAGCCCTATTTATAACCTCGACCTGGAGACTGAAAATATTATTAAAGAGCGAGCACGCCTTTTCCCCCGCTTCCGTTTTACAGTATCATGAGGCGCGACAGGGGGCGGACGAGATGAATACGCGGGATTGGTCAAGATTACCGTTGCACGGGAGGATCTCGATCCTGCCAGCCTGGGCAGTCAGCCACTATGATTCTAGTAAATACCAAAAACTTCGTTAGTCCTGCTTCCCCCCTTGCGCGGAAATGACTTAACTCTCTTAGATTATAGATCGTCTCTCTCAGACAGATGGCAAGCGCCGTCATAGTCATGCTATGGTCCAATCAGAGGTAATCAGGCATGCCCCTGAGCGGGGTGAAGGATCAATGCAGTGCAACCTGGCACGGCAGAACTCAAGGACGTGGAGATGAATAATTGACGTGCTTCTGAGCGGGGTGAAGTCATTCATGCAGTTCGTCCTGAAGAACGAGGTGGACGTGGAGTTGAGGGATTGGGTTAATGCCATGAAGAGGTGTAGCTAGGTGCACTACACAAGACCAGGTGGCTAAGCAGTGTATGTGCAAAGAATTATTTGGCAACCATGAGCTGCGAAAACTAGGCTTTGAGCCAAATCTGCTCTTCCCCAGAGAACACACTTAAGGTAGACTTACGTATTTGGTCACTCAAAAACAGATTGCCCATAGTAAGACGACTACTCAGCCACCATCAGCATGCAGGAAAAGGCAGCCTGCGTACAGATGACATACGTCTTTACCCCTCCTCACGCACAACGCTAGAGAGAAGATGTACGTCCGTTCCCCATCCAGTCCGCTAGACACATACTCGACCCTCCTGCTCTCACAAGTCAACAGCAGCCCATCACATATTGAGACAGCTGTCGCCCGGATACGGATGAAACCCTTAGACAGAGATATTGGTTCAAGCAATGCTCAATACTTTATCCAAGCTTTTCGGCTGTGCAGTGCTCTGCATTTTGACATGGAGAATATGGCGTTTTACAATCCGTCCATTCTTCCACCCTGACGAACCAAAAGAAGTACCATATTGGATCCCATGTATTTCCCTCGACCTGACCTCAATCCCGGTGTCTCGCCAGAGCTAACACTCAAGTCGATCTTGCTTAGTCTTCGGTACACTCTTTCTCAGCGACAACATCTCTTGAACACTCTTCGCTCACGAGATGATTCAGGGCCACTGATTTCCTTCTTCGGTAATATCGATAAAGCCGTCACGAAGGCAATGTTCTTCCCCCCTATCGCTTTGAGATTGAAATTAAAGAAGAGTATCTGACTCATATTCTAGTAAACAATCCAACAATTCACGATCTCCTTTTCGCTTCACTTTGTTCGGTGCATCCCTGTACATCATCTCCGACCCCGTCGACGTGGCCGAAATCAACAGGCATTCCAAGGCGTTCACTCTGGAACCACTGGCGAAGGAGATGTTATTGAAATTCGGGATATCCAAGCCCGCTACCGACAGACTCTTCCTTCCCATCCTTAAAGCACCACGTGCTGGCCATCTGCACGCTACGGACACAATTATCGACCTCTATAGGCAACACATCAGCCCCGGCAAGGAGCTAGATTCATTTGTCGAAGGGGATATAATCCCGCGGATCGCGGCCATTCTTAGCCCTACCGAGCTAGGGCTGAGCCAAGGGCAAACATGGACGATTTCACTTCACAGAATTTGCGCGCAGGCCTTGGTTAATGGCATTGTCAGGTCTTACTATGGGGACATTGTTCTCCAAATCCAGCCGGACTTTGCGGCGCGCTATATGGACTGGGAGAGATCAAGCTGGAAGTTTCTTATGGGGCTACCTAGGTTTTTGAGTAAGGATATGCTGGCCGCTAAGGGAGACATGATAAATTTCTTCGTGGAATACTTTAGCCTCTCGACAGACGAACGAGGACACTCCAATTACTGGGTCTCTTCGGTCGAACGCTTATTGCGCGACCTTGATCTCACCATCGACGAGATTGCCCGGATGTTCATGCTGCACACTTCCTCGTGCGTCATTCATTGCTTTCCCCTCACGTCACGTATTTGTACGAGATATACTCTGACTCTGCTAACTCCGCCCTGAAACAGAATCATAGGAAACATGTACAAACTGTCCTTCTGGCTCGTCGCCCACATCCTGAGTGATAGTGATTTACTCTCCTCCATAATTCTCGAAATTGAACCCGCTATTAATCGGCAAACGCAGGCCGTCGACCATACCTATCTAACAGAGAACTGCCCGATGCTCGAGTCGCTCTACAGCGAGGTCCTCCGCTTGATCGTAACAAGCCCAATGACACGGCAGGTCTCGTCGACAAGTACCGTTGGCGGCAAGACCCTGAAAGAAGGAAGCAAGGTTCTGGTAAGTCAGGACTGATTTCCCTCCGTGCCCCGCTCGCCCCGCTCCCCAGGCCCAATCCCCCACTTTCATCGTTTGGGGGTCAGTTCACTTATAGCAGAACCACGTAACATGAATAGATCATCTACCGCCAGTTACATCTCGACCTAGACACCTGGGGTCCGACTCCCGAACTTCTCCAGCCAGACCGATTCCTGCGCGACAAGACCCTCAAGACAAATGTAGCATATCGGCCATGGGGCGCTGGCAAACATGTCTGCCCAGGCCGCTTTCTTGCTAAAAAGGCGGTTTTTGCTTTTGTAGCATTGCTCCTAGGGCAGTATGAGATTGATATGGATACGGTGGGGGAACAGCCGTTTCCTCGCGCGGATCTTGCAAAGGCTTCGGGGGTAGCAAGCATTGCGGACGGTGAGGATGTGATGGTTTCCTTGCGGAGGAAGCTAGCATGAAAATGAGGTGTTGTAAGGTCTTGGGCAAATGGAGAACTTTAGCAAAGCAACCGTTTGTGCTGGGATCTACTGGTTGAGTCGCTCCAGCTGTGATTGGGTTTTGTATATTTCTGACATGGTGCCTGTGATAAACCGAAGAGAAAGTTGGAGTGGTAGTGCAGCCAAAGAAAATAACTGAATCAGTCTACTATTTAACCCACTTAATCCAGCACCCAGTCTAAAAACTTCTTTCTAGGTGGTGTTGTGGCCAGTAATCCTGATTTCCCACCCACGCGTGGGTGACGCTCATCACCTGCTTGCCGCATCTGTGGACTTTTTCTAATAGTAGCTCAGGTCCAGTTAAGCAGAAAGCCCAAAAGCGAGCGAGTTTCCAGATGAGGTTGGGTTAGTTTTCCCGTTTTGCACCTTGGACATGGCTCCGAAATGCATCCGAAGTTTTCGCCTCGTCCATAATTAAGCCGTATTCTTTTAAGTTAAGCTAAGTGCTTACTATATGACCTCCCTATTAGCAATCTATATGTAGATTCATTAGTTGTACATTGATTGTGTCCCCTTCTATCTCTCTGTTCCAGTCAACCATTGGATGTTGAGCATGTTAGAGCATGTTAGAGTCTCGTGGTCCTAGGTGATCCAAAAAAACGTAATGTTGCCTCTACTCCTCGCTAGAGGTAGTTCGTCAAAGTACACTCGCTCGCTACGCTCCTAGCAACATATCTCACGAAGCGGGATAAAAGTAAAAACATACAACAGCTGAAAGTATGAAAGCGCGGCTTGGCTGAGCTTCGCTTGATCTGCTGGAGGCAGTCAGAAATCGTCATTCTACCGGCCACGTAGTCATGACCCTCGCTGTATACGTTAAATATGATTCTAAAGCTGCTGCACCAGCGTCTGCAGACGCCGAGATATTCAGGCCCTCTGCGCAAGCGCCGGTCAAGATTGGTTGTCGGAATCGGTTCTCATTTCTCCAACACGTTAAGAATATCGGTAACTTTCAACGGCAACTCATGCAGCGCTGGCGCCGTATCGAAGAGGATTGCACGAATCGTAATGTCTTCTGCTATATCGACCCCTCTGATCGATCGAAACACTACAATCTAACTGCACCTCGGAGAGCTGGGCAAGCGCGATAACTCGCTTGGAGGCCACTATTCATTCGCCTCCGATAAGATCTTTCAATACTGGTTGAACAATGGCGCGATAACTCGAGAATCGCTAGAGCATATACGAATGTCTACCGCCGCAAATCAACAGGCTGCGTTCGACCGCGTCATGGACACGCAGACGCAGAATATGTGAGGTTTTCTAGAACAGCCTAAATAGTACACGCCTGCATATTTCCATTAGACACAGCAACTCAGTACACGTATTCAGTAAATTCACCAACCAATTGATATGATGACGACGTAAGAGGCAAAACAAGTTTTATTTAAGCGTCCAGGACACAGCTTCAACCTCAGAGCCCCGAATATGCTAGGCGTATCACTCTCGCGCCGTGACATAAGCAAAGCCAACGGATTGTAAATTCACCGCGTCTACTCTGTTTATGCTTACCCAGCGCAGCAAACAAACAGGGCTTGTCCAAAATAAATGCCCTAATCTGGTACCAAACCAGTCGACCAGGTGAAATACACCGGATCCTCAAGTCAATTTTCGATGTGTTCCGTAAGAATATTCTTTGCTCTTTTAATGGTCCGATTGATGGACGAATTTGAAATAATCGAGCGATCTTCACTTGAGAGTGACTGACCCAGAATGCCAGATGGGGAGCACTTTGCAAGTTTAGATAGTTTCAAGGCATTGTCTCTTTTTCTCATGATGGCGCTCGAGATTCTGGAGACCCAGAAGGATCCCCAGAGCCAGTTTTGCGGTTTCCTAGGATCTAGGTCTCCACTCTACTACCATGCGTAAGCTATGATATCACATCAGCTACTTCCGTGCGAACTTCGGTATACGTCTACTTGCACATGTACTACGTATCGGTCAGCACGCCGCTATGCCTACATGATGCTGGGGCACCGTCTTATGCTTAAGCCAATGCTTCGGACAAAAAATAATAGAGCCTCACGTAACGGATTTACACGGATTCTAATGAATCCAACCCTCTATGCTGCAGATATCAAACCCTCCAGGCTAGGATTGTCACAGCTGATCAACCCTACGTCCTAAATTTCGAACCTTATTCATTTACTTGGTAATGTCGATCTTCAGCATTATGTATTTTGACGGGGAACCATTGGCATGTCATTCTACCAGTTAGGTGATCAAAATTAAGAGCCATAACTATTTAAAACGCGTTTGTAGATTAGCGCTGTTTGGCATTCTGAGGATCCCTTGACTCTTGGGGTATCCAGGGCTCCCATGAACATCTGAATTTGTGCTGTCTTTCGACTGAGAGAGCCCACCAAAAATCTTTGCCGTGTTAGTGCAGCGCGATCAACTACAGCAGAGTCCTACTAGGGCAAAAGGTGGTGGGCATCAGAAGGAAGAGTAGCCCAACCTATTCGTCTCTTTCTTGATGGCAGTGCTGGGTATGGGGGTGGGAGTGTGGCGGGCAAAGGTGGAGTGCGAGGTGGAGAACCGGGCAAGAAGAGGATCATTAGTTGGGGTGTAGTTTATTGAGGTTCCTTGCTCAGGGCACTCGGCCTTTCGCTCACCCGGTGCTCAGTGATCGCCTCAGGCTGCTCAGGGCGTGCTCAGGGCGTACTGAGATCTACTCAGTGAGCAAAAAGCGGCGAGGGGTGAGCACTAAAACGGAAAGGGAAGACTATCGACCGTCGTAGAAAATCAAGTACGTATGTGCAAAGGACCATAATATAGTAATGTTAGCGCCACTTACCCACCGCGGCCCCATTAAGGCAAGCTTAGTGAGTGTCATCCTTTCGCCTGAGCGGCTACATAACCAATCAGTTAATGCTATTAACAATAACTCTAAAAAAGGTCCTTTTCTTTATAATAGGCTGCTCTTGGGTTTAGTACGGGGCTTGTCTAATTATCAGGGTATGACCTGCAGAAGCGGAGTCCTGGAGTGTCGTGTTACCCTATAGTGGTTGGAATATTGCATCTTGATTGAGAGCTCCCAACGGATTTTGGTGCGGCCTGGGGAAGAAATCAGGTAGAAAGCTGGTGGACTTCATCCGCGTGCCGCAGTGGTAGCCCCGCCCTGGAATGCAGAGCCAATGAATTGGAGTTTCACCTCCGTGAGCGCGACTGCGGCGCTAATCTGTGGGGCAGCTTCCGCAGCCAACCAGATTAATTGATTAATTACCTGGTAGCAGGGGATAGTTATTACGGCGGCCGCCTTAATAATAAGGCAGTAATAGCGCCCTAAAAGGTCGCTGACAGACGCCTGAGCAGTTAGGCACTAATAAATAACTTTGGTAACTAACAGCTGAATGCCCAACCCCTGACCCTGTATTTGGTAACTAAACTATTATATATTAGGGTGACCAGAATTACTTGACCGGGAAGAGCTCAAGCAATTTATTCTGATCTAATTAAACTACTGGCATCTCCTTCCTATTCTGTACCAAACGTAGTGCTTTCATCCTGTCCATCGCTAGACCCTCCGAAGCAGCGTCGACGTAGCCCCGATACAACGCCGCCGCTCACAGTTTTGGCAATTTTATATGGGAAAAATCGTGCATCAGGTGGTGCCGTCCATCAGGTGATCACCGACTGTATGTGGGGTTCGGATTTTCCCCGATGGTGCTGGTGCCAGAAATTGTTCCATGCTTCAGCGAATGCAGAGCAATTTCTATATTGTCAGTGTAAAGAGAAGCGGAAATCATCCAGCCCGGCACCTCGATACTAGAGGTGAAGTCGATGAATCCATAATTTGTCCCGGTCACGTTGATGGTGGTTTGTTTGTTTGTTGTGATTGTTGAGCAAAAGCGGGAATGAAATGACCCATGGAGATACGGAACCGGAAAAACTGCCGTGGCCAAACTGTTTCTCCCAACATTCTGCGTCCCAGAGCTCGGCAGATTCACTTGATTGACATCATCATCATGTAAACGACGTCTATTTTGGATTATATTTCGCTATTGTAGGGCCATGTATTCAAATCGGAGAGGATACTCGCCTAGGAGTTTCCAGTGTCAGAAGTTTCCATTTTCCGTTATATATATTTGCACAGCTACAACGCATCTATGACGCTGATAACTGACTTGGCCCTCTTTAAGAACGTTATTGATAATATCAAGTTAATGGTCCTCTGTCTGTGACATGTTACAAGTCCTTCCTGTTTATGTGATATTCCGATTAACTTGTTTTGAGAACTATACTGCACATACCCAGGGTCCCCGCTGAGACAGCGCTTGTATTATTGTGATTCTATATCTATATCTATATCCATAACTATCGACCAGCCTTGACCCCGAACTGGGGCTACGCTTAGGGCAAGATCCCCATAGTTGCGGCCACATAACGAAGTATGTCTCCACCCAGGGGTACTAAAGTGAGAAGAATCGAACCCGCGACGCCTCCATCAAAAACATCGAAAATTTTATGATACATGAAACGAAGTACGACCGTCCCACGGCCCATCACAGCCTTGCGGCCTCTTCCGTGATAGAGCATTCTTTATCGCCTGCTCGGCGGCATCTCGGTAGTGGGCACAGCAGTCAATCAAGTTTCGGATGCTTCGTTCGTCCTGAGTGACAGGAAGGCTCGAGAGCGCATTTTCCAGGTTGCGCATCAGGAGGATATCGGCGCGGCCGCGTGGGCTGTTCGGCTCTTGGATCGTAAGGGTGACGAGTATCTTGAGTGCGAAGAAGACAGAGTGTAGCATGACCCTATCGTATGATTAGCGATAAAGCAGGGTGGGCTGCTAGGGGGTATTCTTGACTTACCCGCGAACAAAGGGATTGTCCATTGGTATATACTTTAGTAGCCTTAATGATGCACGGGCAGCATCAGCGCAGAGCTGCATCGAGATGAGAGCGCGGGGGTTCGGTGACCGATATGCGACGTGGGAGGTAATGGCTAGTCGGGTGGAGGCGGTTGGACTCAATCGGAAGGACATCAAACGGCGATGGATGACCAAGACACAGTTATAGTAGCTGATGTGAAGCTGAAGAACGCTGTCTGACACTCTGTTTTCGATCACATCTCTGGCCTTTGGATGGCCCGGTCGGTATTGTTCGGGGATGTCGGCTTTCAACTGTTCAAGCTGAGAATCTAGGTCGCCTATCGTTGTGATCGCCTCGTAGTCGTTCTTATCCTGTGCAGCGATGGAATATAATTGGCGGTAGACCTCTTCTTTGAGCTCCAACAGTCGGCAAAAGAACGGGTAGCAATCGAATGGGACATTGGGATCTTGAAGGCAGCTAGGATTCGCAGCATGATCAACCCCTCCGAGTGCGGTAGGGGGCACTCCAACCTGCAGAGCGTGACTAGAGCTAAGTTAGACTGTGGAGGCGAGGTAACGTTGGCGAAGACCCACTCTATGTCCAGAGCTTGCGTGGCCAGACGCACGAATTGAAATTGCTGCGACAAGCTGCCCTGCTGTGGTGGTATTCCACTGAGAATGCGAATCGCCATTGGAACCATAGTACTGCACGCGTTGCTATGAAAGGTCCCAAGGAGGTAGAGAGTCTGCTGATGCATCAGTAAGTTGGAGCTGGGACAGTCAGCAGATTGGAGATACCATTGTCACGAGAGCCTGGGCGGAGCATAAGCTGGGAGTCTGGGTCATAAAGGACTCCCAGGAGAGTGCCGCATTTTTCCAGAACAACCACGCGTTAGGCTCCGACTGTTTATCAAGCAGTGAAGCCAAGGCAAGAGTCGCATTGAGGCATGCCCATGCTCCCGACGATTCCGGACCGATGGGATACTCGAGCTCAAACCATAGCATAAACTCCTGTTCCTGGAACGTTGGAACAAATGAGTTGCAGGACTCGAAATACGTGAGTAATAATGAGCGAGCGATGTCCTTTGGAGGAAGAGCGATAGATTGTTGTAGTGGGCGCAAAGGGCAGGTGGTGCTGCCAAAAGCCACGTCGGAACTCCACGCGGCAGGCGAGAGAAGGTCGGAGTTGAAAACTTCGCTTCCAACTGCCTCTTGCAACCATTCTTTGCCCTCTGGTGAGAATACCGAGAATGGAGAAGAGCCTTGGCAGAAGGTAAGCAGCTTGAAGGGTAAAAGGGGCAGGAAGTTACGCACTATGATTGCTGACAAGGGATCGAGGTAGTGAGAAACAGGACAGAAGAGAAAAAGGATCCGTGTCAGGCGGCGACGGGTCGAAGACAGAGCTCGGGTGATGAAATAGAGGAGGTAGAGCGGTGTCATGATGCGTGTCCTCTGCGAACAAGGGTGGTGTTGCAAGGCTGAAGACGTCTGCAAAGGGGTCAAAGTCAAAGGCTGTGGGGTCGTTCTCAAGCTGGGGCAGAGTTGCTGGCTGTTCTGCTACCGCCATCTGAACAGTGCTCGGAATGCACGAGGATGATCGTCGATAACAAGCGCGGCATTTGTTCATTCCACTATCATACTGACACCGCACCTTGCGTCGTCGACACGAGTGACAGGCCTAGTGGGATCGGATTAGCAGAGTCGGGACCGGGCTGTTGCTGCAGCACATGGCTCGAACCTTAGCGCTAGACCGTAGCCTCCGATTCCGAGCCTCCATGCTGTGCGCGTCGTTTGGAGTCTGGACTCTAAACCGAGCGAAAGAGTCGGTTAACTTGAAACTTCGGGGGGTGACGGCGGGCGCCCACTGATATTGGCACGCTGGATACGCGCCGGACCCTGTGTATCCGGGGTGTATCGCAGTTTCAGGGCGATAAAGCACCGCCACCCGTGTCAGCAGCATCTAGCTCCACAGCTGACGCTTCAGGTCTGGGACAGACACCCAAATGGCTGGTCTGGCGCCGAATCGGAGTCGGTTGCGCGCTGCAACAGCCCCACAGGCTCGGTTTCGAATACGCCGGATCCAGCCTCATCCGACCTGTATTACATCCCCGAGCTCTTATCGTAATTTTCATGCCCTGTCGTCCGCTGTGTGAGACTGCCTACTCGGAATGGTAGCCCTCCGCCCGGCAATGAGATATGTACGAGGTATGCCCAGGCATACCATGTGTTCGTGCTGTATCCACCTTGCTCGGAGCTGGGCAGAGTATTATTAATGCATTTTTCTATGGGATCTACATCCTCCGAGGGGCCGAGTAAACAAGCTTACTATTTAGCACAAGCTTATCGCACATGTCCGGATTTTTGAGATTTACCGCGACAGTCTCTCTGAATCTGCCATAGCGGGGCCCTTCCTTGACACCTGCAGCGAAATGTCGGTCTTCGGGGGTATCCCGCCTCTCGATGAGAAGGACCAGCCCTACGACCATCATGGTTCCTCCCAGCGCTTCGAAACGGACACTGCCGCGTCTAGTGTCACTAAAACTGAGGCTCAAAATGCCGAGTTATCAGGAAGCGAGATGGAAGAGGAGATCGAGGCCATGGCACGCCAATTAACCCGTCGTTCCACGCATTTCTCGACTACCAACGCGACAAATCCCTTCTTTGAGGAGAACAAGGAGTCAACTTTGCACCCGGATAGCTCGTCGTTCAAGGTCAAAGACTGGATTCGGTCTTTACTTGCGGCTCAGGCCAGTGACCCGGACCGCTTCCGTCAACGCACTGCTGGTGTAGCCTTCAAGAAACTGAGCGTACACGGGTTTGGCAGTCCGACCGACTACCAGAAAGACGTTTTCAATGCGATATTGAGTGTTGCAGGGCTTGTGAGAAACCTGACCAAGACCGGTCTACAAAAAGTGCAGATTTTGCACGACTTCCACGGACTGGTTCGCAGTGGTGAGATGCTGGTTGTTCTTGGTCGACCTGGAAGGTGAGACTTATGCAAACTCCTTCTAAGGACTGCTTCCTAATCTTGTTTCATAGCGGCTGCACGACATTTCTCAAAACCATCTCCGGTGAGATGAATGGTATCTACATGTCTGACGACGCGTATATGAACTATCAGGGTGAGCCATGACGCCACCAGGATACGGTCGTTTAAACTTCTAACTACCAGACGACAGGAATATCCGCCAACGACATGCAGAAGTGCTTTCGAGGAGAAGCAATCTACAATGCCGAAACCGATGTTCATTTCCCCCAACTCTCGGTGGGAGATACCTTGACCTTCGCCGCCCGAGCACGCGCTCCCCAGACACGCTTCCCCGGCCTCAGCCGCCAGGACTATGCCGCTCATCTTCGCGATGTGGTAATGACCATGCTTGGACTACGCCATACCTTCAATACAAGAGTGGGAAATGACTACGTGCGAGGAGTTAGTGGAGGTGAGCGCAAGCGTGTCAGTATTGCCGAAGCGATCCTGAGTGGTGCGCCTTTGCAATGCTGGGATAACAGTACCCGAGGCTTGGATAGTGCCAACGCTCTGGAGTTCTGCAAGAACTTATCCCTCATGAGCGAATATGCCGGAACATCTGCTTGTGTTGCTATTTACCAGGCGTCCCAGAATGCGTACGATGTATGACGCCCCTCCCCTTTCCGATCCACACGGGGACCAACTGACCTGGCAAAGGTGTTTGACAAAGTAACGGTACTCTATGAGGGTCATCAAATCTACTTCGGCCGCACAGGTGAAGCACAGAAATTCTTCACAGACATGGGCTTCCTCTGTCCTCCACGACAGACCACCGCCGATTTCCTAACCTCCCTCACTAGTCCAAGCGAGCGGCGAGTGCGCCCTGGCTATGAAGACAAAGTACCCCGAACACCGGTAGAGTTCGCCCAAAGATGGCGAAACAGTTCTGAGTGCGCTCGTCTCTTGCAGGAAATTGAAGCTTTTGACCAGGAGTATCCGATCGGGGGTGAATCCTTCCACAGGTTCGGCGAGGCCCGTCGCTTGATGCAGTCGAAGCAACAGTTAGTCCTCCTTATCCTTGTTGGAATACCACAGGAACTATCTCATTCTGACACTTTCCCGCAGGCGAGCTGGATCTCCCTATACACTTTCGGTTTACCAACAGGTCACACTGTGCCTGGTTCGCGGCTTCCAACGTCTTCGTGGAGACGCCAGTTTAACTATGACTGCGTTGATTGGCAATTTCTGCATGTCATTGATCATCGGTAGCGTATTCTACGATCTCCCACAGGATACGAGCAGCTTTTTCGGGCGCGGTGTCTTGTTGTTCTATGCTGTCCTGCTCAGTGCTTTTAGCAGTGCGCTTGAAGTATGTTCAAGCCCATGACACACCCCTCGCCTCTCACCTGCATTGGGCGAGTATGGAAATGCTGACGATAACCTAGATTCTCACTCTCTATGCCCAACGTCCAATCGTCGAAAAGCAGTCTAGATACGCGTTCTACCACCCCTTCGCAGAGGCCATTGCGTCTATGCTTACCGACATGCCGTACAAACTTATCAACTCGTTTACATTCAATCTGCCGATTTATTTTCTCTCACACTTGCGAAGAGAGCCTGGAGCTTTCTTCACATACTGGCTTTTCTCGCTTGTCATCACGCTTACCATGTCCATGGTCTTCCGGACATTTGGCGCGGCATCGCGCTCACTATCCCAGGCCCTTGTACCGGCAGCTCTGCTGATCCTTGGTCTTGTGATCTACACCGGCTTCACAATCCCGACTCGCGACATGCTGGGATGGTCCCGATGGATGAACTACATCAACCCCATCGCCTACGGCTTCGAAGCGCTGATGGTAAACGAATTCCATAACCGCCAATATACCTGCGTATCGTATGTCCCATCGGGGGAGGGTTACCAAAACGTGGACCCGCTGAACCAGATTTGCAACGCCGTCTCGGCAACGCCGGGGGCGGATAGCATCGACGGCGACGCATACCTGGCTGCTAGTTACGAATACTACCATTCTCACCTGTGGCGAAATTTGGGGATTATTATCGCATTCATGATCTTTTTCATGTTTGTCTACCTGTTTGCTACTGAGTTCATTACCGAAGCTGTCTCTAAGGGAGAGGTTCTTGTGTTCCGACGCGGACATACGCCCAAGATCACCAACGATGATGAAACCAGCGGCGCCACCCCTGCGCATGACGATACCAACCCCGAGAACACTGCCACTGAGATTCAACGCCAGACGGCCATATTCCAGTGGCAGGATCTGTGCTACGATATCACAATCAAAGGCGAACCTCGTCGGATCCTGGATAATGTCTGCGGTTGGGTCAAACCAGGCACAGCTACTGCGCTTATGGTAAGTTAACACCCTCACTGTCGATATGGCAGTGACTAATATAAAGAATAGGGTGTTTCCGGAGCTGGAAAGACTACCTTACTGGATGTCCTCGCCACTCGTGTAACAATGGGTGTGGTGACCGGCGAGGTCCTCGTCGATGGCCTACCCCGAGACGACTCGTTTCAGCGGAAAACCGGCTATGTCCAGCAGCAGGATGTCCACCTCCCGACTTCGACTGTTAGGGAGGCATTGCAGTTCAGCGCGCTTCTTAGACAACCGGCACATTTCACCCGCCAGGAACGCTTGGATTATGTGGAGGAAGTTCTGGTCCTGCTTGGCATGCAGTCCTACGCCGACGCGGTCGTTGGTGTACCTGGAGTCGGTAAGTACATACTACCCTATGCTTGGCTCACATAAACAGCGATCCAGGCCATCGTATAATGAGAATACTTCTAACAGCTGCTAAAAGGTCTCAATGTCGAACAACGCAAGCGATTGACCATTGGAGTGGAATTAGTTGCACGACCCCAATTGCTTCTCTTCCTTGACGAGCCCACGTCGGGATTGGACTCTCAGACCTCATGGTCGATCTTGGACCTGATTGAAACTCTCACGAATCACGGTCAGGCGATCTTGTGTACGATCCATCAGCCCTCTGCCATGCTGTTCCAGCGATTCGATCGGTTACTCTTCCTGGCCAAAGGAGGTCGCACTGTGTACTTTGGCGAGGTCGGCGAGAACTCTTCCATTTTAACTAGGTACTTCGAACGCAATGGTGGCCACGCTATCACAGATGGCGAGAACCCCGCTGAGTGGATGTTGGACGTGATTGGTGCTGCCCCAGGATCACACAGTGACATTGACTGGCCTGCGGCTTGGAACAGCAGCCCGGAGAAACAGGCCGTGCTTGATCATCTCGCCGAGCTAAAATCGACCCTATCCACCAAGCCCAAGCAAGAAGCCTCTCCGGCCGAATACCAGGAATTTGCAGTTCCGACCACGGTACAATTAAGAGAGACCCTCATTCGGGTGTTCACGCAGTACTGGCGGACTCCATCCTACATCTATTCCAAGATCGTCCTCTCCATTTTAACAGCTCTCTACAACGGGTTCTCCTTTTTCCACGCCAAGAATACTCAGCATGGGCTCCAAAACCAGATGTTTAGTATTTTCATGCTAATGACCATCTTTGGTAACTTGGTGCAGCAGATCATGCCGAATTTCGTGACCCAGCGCGCCCTCTACGAGGTCCGCGAACGGCCGTCGAAGATGTACTCCTGGCGCGTGTTCATGACAAGCAATATCATTGTGGAATTGCCGTGGAACTTCCTTGTTGCGGTTCTCATGTTCTTCTGCTGGTACTACCCCGTTGGCCTGTACAGGAATGCAGAGCCTACGGACGCAGTGCATGAGCGAGGTGCTCTCATGTTCCTCTTCCTTCTTGTATTCCTGTGGTTCACATCGACGTTTGCGCACATGGTTATTGCTGGTGTGGATAGTGCGGAGACCGGCGGAAATATTGCGAACCTGGTCTTTGCTCTTCTCCTGCTCTTCTGCGGGTGAGTCTTTCCCTCCGCTATCCACGCCCTTTATATTTACACGCGACGCTAACTATTCCTCAAGTGTCGTCGCAACCCCCAACAACATGCCCGGCTTCTGGATCTTCATGTACCGCGTCTCCCCTTTCACCTACATGGTATCAGGCATGCTATCAACAGCGATAAGCGGAACAAACGTCGTCTGCGACACAATCGAAACCCTGAAAATGGACCCACCCTCGGGCCAAACCTGCTACGAGTATCTGAGCCCCTTCGCAGACGCGATGGGCGGCGCAATCCAGAACCCGAACGCCACCAGCGAGTGCGCGTACTGCTCCATGGCCGAGACCGACGATTTCCTGGCCTCCGTGCTGAGCCATTGGAGCGAGGCGTGGCGCAACTTCGGGCTCATCTGGGTGTATATTGCGTTTAATATAGTGGCCGCCATTGGTATTTATTGGTTGGCGAGAGTGCCCAAGACCGGGTTGAAGAAGCAGAAGACTAAGACTGCTTGAATTTGATGGTGACTAGCCTCCTACTGTCTCTACCCGACTACCTACTACTGGATTATTTTTATTCCTTTTTTCTGGGAGCCCTGCGCTCATGGGGCCCCTTTTTTCTTCCTTTATATGTGCATCTTATTTGTCTTTTTTTTCTACTGCTCATTCTCTTACTTTTCTTTCCCTGAGTTCCCCCGTCTTTGCCATCCCATTTCATTTACCTTCCCTTCTAATTGTCTCGAGACCATTCCTTTAAGTTTACATTCACCAGGTTCATCATAAATATATTAGATTTAGACTGCAGATAGTTGTTAAATCCAAAATGTCGATATTACTTGTCAACCCTTCAACCTGGACTTGAATGTATTCGCATGTACTGCTCGACCACAAACCAATCGACGATATTTCACGCCTTGTACTGCTTATAGGAACTTCTGTCTGACAGATTGTTGGAGTGATCACTTTTGTTGCTAGGTTAGCTATGCATCAATGGGTGAAGCAAACAGAAAGCGTTAGGACTGTGGCATAGCCGAAAACAAAAGAAAAAACAAAAAAAGGAACGAAACGAAAAACCTAAGCACAATATAGGTATATTCATAATAAATTTCCAATCAGATAACCGCAAGATAGGAACCAAAAAGGAACAAAAGAGACCGACTACTCAGTGTGCCTGTCACCAAAGTGTCTCATTACTCACACTCTGACCGTGTGTGTGACCTGTCACCAACAACACAAAGAACCCCTTTCCATTTCAAGAGACATCTACCTCATACTGGCCTTCCGCTTCCTATTTGCCCTTGTCACTCTAGTACTTTTCCTCTTCTTTGTTTTGGACTCAGGCGACAATGTTGGGGGTGGGTCTGGAGCGAGGACTTCCTCCGCCGTACCACTGCCAGCGGCCGGCTCGGGAGTAGCATTCGTAAATTGTTTAATTTCAGGCTTGAGTACCGTGATTACATCAGCAAAGATTGTCTCCGTCGGAGAAGACTGGCCGGAAAAAATGATGATGGTGCGCGACTCCCAGAGGCACGTACAGAAGAGGCAATTTGATGCGCGCACCAGCTTCAAATGTTTTCCGGGCTCGCTGTTGCAAAGAAGGCTGTACAGCTTGACGATGGATCCACGGTAGATCCTGGTCGCATGTTCTTCTCCGTCGTATATGCCAGGTTGTTTTTGCGTGCCGACGTCCAGAAGTACCCACTCGCCGGGCCGGGGGAAGTGGCTAGATGCCGGGCTATGCATCTGGAGCATAATGTCTTCGAAGACTTTGCAGCATGTTCCAGAAAATGCTCGGTTAAGTACAATCGTCTGCGCGATCTGCTTGTATTCGCAAGTTGGTTGGGAGACTCCGTTCCAGAGTAGCCTCTGAAGCTCAGCGCTTCCGTACGCGGTAATTAGCATCCTTGGGGATGATGCTGGGGCGGCGTTTGGGATGGAGTTGCCTGGAGACGTGTCGTTGAACAATTGATACTGCCAAGAGTAGTTGGCCTGCAGCTTTCTGCCTTGGACTGTCTCCCTGACCAAAAGTTCCGGGGGAGATTTGTTGTCGTGCATGCTCATAATCACTCGTAGTTTATCGTCAAACCTATACTTAATTATGGTGTCTTCTTCAAGCCGCATCCCAAGCTTTGCACCCAGGTCGTACACTTCCCAAAACAAAGCATTGTCCTTTTGGATATGACCAGGGAGAATATGGAAAATCTCGGTTCCTCTCGGTGGCAGGCTGGGGTTTAGGAGCGAGGCGCAGCAAATGACAGTGCCAGATTCGGCTACAGCGGACGCGTCGAGAGTGACATCCTCTTGAATTGGGATGCCGGTGAAAGTATGCAGTATGTTTGCAAGCATATTGCTTTTGTGGTTTTGGGAGATAACTCCGATACTAGGGCCTTGGTATGACCCCGCAAAGCGCCCCCTTGACCCAAGTAAGAGGAAATATAGGTGTCGTAGGCCAAAGGAAGAAGGTTGTATACTGGGGTGCAAGTGAACATGCGCAAGAATCCAGAGGTATTGAATGATCGTAGCTGCGATGCAAAATAGGCAAAGTGCTCTAGGTCGAATCCAACCTCCGACGCCTTTAGCCCGACAGTACGGGCAGCCACAAGCTGATTGAACAACTTCTTCAGCGCTCAGAGACGTATTATGCTCGGATCGAATATTTGAAAGGACTGGTTTGAGCTCCGGAAGAATTTCCAACACATTTTTATTTTCGCCAAGCTCCAGGTGTATTTGATCGGCGAGTTCACGTAGCATGTAGGCGAAAGCAGACCCGGCTTCTGCTGAAGTTAAGATACTTAGAGGTTCAGAAGAAAACGTATCAGACAGTATCGAATCCCATGTTGAGCGCCCTCCCGTGAAGAACTTGTCCCCCCGCGTCGGGGCTTGTGTGAAAGATCTCGTTACCACTGGCCAGGAAGCACGTCGTGTTCTTTACTCGAACCATGGAGGACTTCGTGTCGAATGCTCGCAGGATATTGACATGAGCAGCCATGTGGCTGGACTCCCCATGCTTTAGATACAGACAGTCACCAGTGCTGGCATCGCGAACCTCAACTCTAAGGCACAGCACCCACTCCGCAACGGCTGCAATCCACGCGCAGTCTGCTCCGCCAACAAACGTCGCACTTTGAAGAGCGCCACTTGAAACCCCAGCGAGGGTTGATAATGCTTCGCCCAAGGCCTGTGGCGAGGTAGCCCCTCGTCGTTTCCAGACATCTTGATCCGCGCCGTTGTACCAAAGACGAGCGAACCCTTCGACCAGGTGGGGGAAATCCGAAGACAATAGTGTTCCCGAACAGGTATCGACCAGGCTAGACCATTGTGTAATTGAGGGACTGAGGTGCCCGGGAGCCCCTTGGATTTTGGTCATCGAACGCAAGACCTGTGCGCAGTAGAATTTGTCGTAGGACACAGATAACGCCCCACACAAGGCAACACAGGTGGTTCCCTGCTCAGACTCGACCAGTAAACGAACCACATGCTTGATGCCAAATCCGAACCACAGAACGTTGCTGTATGATGAAAGAGGCCTGAGGCCTTCTAAGGTGGTCTGTATCTTCTGTTGCGTGCTAGGGGGGAGTAGGAATCGAGAAAATATCGCCTGGCCCACGGCAAGTGTCAGAGGCTCAACGCCCGCCTGGGACAATCGCGATAGAATTTCCAACGAAAGCGCGACACTTGACTTGGCGAGTTGCGTCCAATCGACAGTTCCTTGCTGGCTGAAGACTGGTCCACTTTGGCTGGGAATGAGCGATGAGGATTCCATGTCGAGAATTAATCATATGGCAATCAAACTAGTGAAGAGGGAGCATCAAGGAAAATAAGGCTTGATCACAAGAAAGAAGCCGAACCGATCTTTATTAGAAGGTCGGGCGCAGTTCAACCTCGTAGCCTTTCCCCAAGCACTGCCTCCCTTCGTCTGCAGTCGCCCAATGTTTGCTTTTCTGACAGGGACGCATAGCCACCACAGACACGGAGATTCATCACAACCACGGTTGGACTTACCCAAGTATCGGATACAATTCGCCAGGGTACCTGGAGCATACGTTGTAGAAAATTAAGGTGAGGCCAGTGACGGGGCTGCCGGCCGTCGGGAACTTGTTAAGGCCGCCAAAGTGGAAGGAACAACCGCCTGGAGCCCTGGAGGTGGACTAGCGTCACATTAAAAGTGTGCACGAGCTATTAAAGGTCCATTTCTCTGGGATTATTAATGCAAGACACCAATTCAATAGATTAAAAGACACGTTAAAGGGCGACCTAGGTAGTAATAGAGGGATAAAGAGACTTAGCTAGTTAATCAACTGTCCAGAATCTTCAATGTTGCTGCAGAAGACGGCTTAAATTATCCATTTGTCGCGTGCAAAAATTGGGAGGAGATCAACCACCTAAAATCCACCACACACCAAATGCCATGTTTTTTGCGCATTTGAAGTATACAAAATACTTCATTCTATAATTATACCCTGGGCCCTTAATATTTCACCTTAAGATTAAGGTATTTCAAGGGTTATTATACAATTATGAATAATATAACCTAAAAACCCCAAGTTTCTTAGATATATTAGAGTTGATATTTGAAATTATATGGGGAGAAATTAATGGGAGCTACGCAACTCCGCCTCACTTTTTGCACAAAACAGATGATTTTTCTCTGTGAAGACTCGTTGTACTCATCGCCTCGGCAGTGCCATAGGTCAGACCTTGCATTTCTGCTAAGAGCCGTTGATTGACAGAGCGATACTGAAGTGATAACTTTTGTTGCTCTAGCTACGTAGACGGCCCTGCAGGTAGACAGTGGGCCCTGGGTACCTAGTCAATGATGATAGTCAGAATTTGGAAGTCGAGCCCTTCCCATAGCCCCTACATACAAGAGCTGAACGTTCCACGGCGCTCTCCAATATTTTATCAAGACATTCAGCTGGACCTATATTGCTTCTACCCATGGCGCATGGCTAGCGTTTTCACCAGTTTTACGAGAGCCAACGCAAGGCATTGAAATCGGGGAAGAAAACAATACCGTACTGGCTCATGCACCCACGAGCGCTAACGATGTCAGAAATCCCCCCTTTCCCTTCAGGAACAACGGTCTCTGCATTCGCACCAGAGTATAGGAAAACCTAAATCTAGGCGGAAAACCTATACCGAGACCCCCACAAGCAACAAAATAATACAAACCCCTAAATTACAGCATCCAGATACCCTCCCCAACGGCCAGCTAGCCATCACAAACCTTATAACCCATTTCATATCTTACTGCTCAACATCAACCTCAGCCTCGAGCGCACGAGCATCGACGCGACGCAGCCAACAGCACGGCTGTTGGATAGAAAGCGGATTGCACTGGTCGAAAATGGTGAGCGGGGCACCGCACGCGCTGAGCCAGACGCGGTGTTGACTAGATAGATAAAAGATTTAGCTGTTAGCATCGCACCGTAAGGCAAAAGCAAACAAACAAAGCCTCAAGGGACAACTCAAACGCCATAGTAGTAATTTTGCACAGTATCATACCTGGTCCCAAGCTCCGGCCGACACGCGCCAGGAATGCTAGCCTGGCGGTCGTTCCTGTTCACCGGGCCCGCGACCTGGATCGCGTGTGGCAGGGCGCCGCCGCTGAGCTCGTAATTGCTCAGGTAGATACAGAATTGGGTGGGGTCGGAGCTGATTGATTGAGGCACATGGATGGGTTAGCTTATTTCGGTAGGTATATCTGTCTCGATCCAGTGCTTATGTGGTTTATTGAGGGGGCTCCCTTACTCGACGTAGTCCCAGCGGACTGTCCAGGGTTGGCATAGATTTATCGGGCTTGGGGCAGGAGGGGAGAGGCAGTCTAGCGCTGAAGCTGTGGCGATGAGTCCAGCGAGGAGCGGGAGGGTAAAATACATTTTTATGAAGTACTGTGATGGATAAAACTATATTTTTAGTGCGCAGCTCGAATGGTGGGAAGGCAAAGGAAGTAATAGAATGTAGAATGAAATTTTAGACAGCGTCAAAATGCAGCACAAGCACCGCCATTTTATACCAAAAGTGCCAAAGGACAGTGCATCTAAATGCAGTCCCTGGCAAGCACGGACTCTGTGGATGCCAAATTCACGGTGTCATCCATCTATAAGAGCCGCTTCCAGCCAGGATCCAGCTTGCCATGTAGCCAATCACTGCTCTGAGAGGCTATTCAGAGCAAGTGGAAATTCATCCCTGATCCTTGCTGATGTTTCTACTATTCGACATTTGCCCTCAGATTCTGCGAGACGTGGGGTAAGATGAGATATTCCACTCGGTATCCAACACAGCATCTCCTTGCGTGATGCAGAGAGACTTACCTGATTTGAGACAAACGTAGCTACTTGCAAAGGTATTCCTCTAGTCATCGATTAGTTCCCCAAGTCGATATCGGAAGCGGGGTACCTTGGGTAAATGCAGGTGAGAAACAGGATACATGCAGGTTTTGAGGTCAGGGCGTCTGTTGGAAACATGACCGAACCAACCTGCATCAACAGCCGGTCTGGCCCCAGTGTAAGACTACCTATTCGGGCCCAAGGTGTCTGAGGTAACACCGCGGATGAGAAATTGGCAAAGTGGTTGTGATTCATATGGTTACGACGGTTAGGCCAGTAGAGGCCCAAGTTACTTCTGTACCAACGGCTCATCATCGACAATGACTCTAGAGAACAGGATGACCCAGCCACAACACATTCAAGAGCGGCAAATATGGAGTGAGAACGTGGTGGCGACCATCATTGTTTTCTTTTGGGTAAATGAGAACCACTCGTCTTGCGTATAGTTGTATCGTCAAGATCGACAGCAAAGCCACTAGATCAGATCTCACACGATCTGATGACCTTCTGTCGATCTTACTATCGTCAGCCCCATTTACCCTCAATCCTATCAAATACTGAATCCAAAAAAGAAATCCAAGTTCTATTCGAGCTCGAATATCTACGAAGGTTTATTATATGTGCCAGTCGAGGTTGTCTCCCTGCTTCGCATGAACCACCAGGGACAAGATGCGAACACACAGTCTACGAACCTCGACAGGGGCAGGTGGGTACATACCGAACTTGTCGTACTTGTTTGTACCGATGCCGTGTAACCTTGACTAGAAACACCTATCATTTTTTTAGCCCCGCCTACGAACCATGAGTGCGACCCCGAGTAGGTAGGCTGCTAAGACACCCTTGGCAACCACGCCAGCCACTTCATTCCAGTAGTTCCCATCTCTGCGTTTTTTGTCGGATAATCCCTGCCCTGTGTCACGGTATGAGGCTGAACTGAGACAGCGCTGGCCAGTATTGGAACATAGCGCTATTGTGTGTAATTATTGCCCAGATTCTCGGAGGGCCTCGAGCTTACCTGCAGTTTTCGGATGCTGGGCGTTACTCTGGGTCGACCAACCATGGCTTCCCATTGAGAGGTGACTATCAACGCTTCGTCCATCACATCTTATTGGACACTCCTTGAAGGTAGATGGAGATGTTCTCTCGCCTATCAACGTCGTTAGTGAGCGTAAGCCCGTCGGGACATGTCTCAGGCCAGGTGCGTGCATGACCCCTAATCGTTACACAAAAGGTCCCTTGCTTACCTCCTTCTGCCCTTGACAAGAATCGAGATCGGCCAATGGATGTGGGGCAATCCGCTGGCCAGGTCAATTCAGGTTTGTAAGGACCTTTGTCCCATGTCTAGAAAGGTCTACTACTCGACTACCAAGATTGCCTAAATGTGTGCCATGAAGTGAACTCGCCAACAGTTGAAGTGTAGTCAGGATCAGCCTTCCTCACGGCACAATTACATTTAATCTCATTTGGACCTGAGGGAATGATGTCTAGAATGGATGGGCTTATGCTGTGCTGATGATGGTCCGTTTGAGTATATTTCAGCGCACTCGGGTCCGCGTGGCTTATGCACCTGTTTAGGAACTTTCGCCTCGTCAAGCTTGGTCTTGTGATTTGCTCTGCGGTGGGCACCCTTCTACCTGCCTCGAGATCCAGTGTGTTGGTTTCTCCGTCTCGGAGTTTGTTTACACCTGAATTACCACGAGTGTAAACCGGGACACTTATGGATATATGTATGTCAGATGGATGTGACATCAAGCGACTCGAAGCGCTATACCGAAACTAGAAAGCATATTCATTGGTAACAACTAGGTACTCCGCCCTATCATGTCTGTACAAGCACAAATTTATCTGCCTCGACCGGGCTCCCCCCCATGCCATTGTGACTTCCACCCAAAAGTCCGTCTTTGGGGTGGGCGGGGATAAGTGGCCCAGGCTTGGCAAAGCCAGCGGAATTCAGCTACGTAAAAGCGCGGAGACGGTGGAGCCTAGAGGAGGTTGGTTGACCGCCTGTTTAGAATCTTTGATGGTGTCGCAAAAAGACTCCCCATGTTATCCATTGTTTTTGTCTGCGAAGACTCTATCCTGCTCATCGCGTCGGCAGTGTCGTCTCTCACCGGAACACAATCGTACAACGGAGGAAGGAGGACGTCCAATTATAAGAAACAAGGAAGGAAGGCGAAATGCGAAAAATGATTAGTTGAGTGGATCTGTGTTGTTATCACTACTACTGTACCAAGGCTAGCTGGAGACAACTTAGTAGCATGTCCAGCACAGCGAGTTAATCCTCCTATTCAAGGCTGATAGCTTTTAGATAGAAGTAATAAGCCTGTCTAGAATCTTGCTAGGGTCTCCGTGGAGTACTCTAGTCTTAGGCCTTGCAGAGGGTGGGGGGTAGATTCCCTCTTTTCTATCAGGCAAAGCATACCATAGCTGTTAAGTCACAAATATAATATTATGGGTGGTTAATGACCTATTTGAGGTGGGAATCTGTCCTAACTCCAGTACTAGGGGTGTCAGTGTTAGATTGCCGTAATAACAAGCACCAGGATATCAGGGACAAGCCACGGGTGGCGTTAATTCGGGTTGCCTATGGATTCCCAGTAAAAGCGTAATAGTGGAGGCCGTGAGGCTCGGATAACGCACCTCCATTACCTCTGCGGCCTCCCCACACCTCGGTAAGGGGGGGGGGTAGTTTATCGTGTCAAAGTAACCGACTGGACACGGGGGAGTGACCCGCAAGCAACCAGCCGTCAGCCCGTTACTGTTCCCCGGGGCAATGGAACGCCGGTGTTAGCGAGAACCTAAGGATATCATATACTTTATCGAAAATTACAATACCCAGGAGTGGGGGAATCCTGCAAAAGTCGCGTCTTTTCCATGACTTTGCGCCACCAAGTGGACGATGTCGTCCACTCTCGCCTGGCTAGTGCTCCCGTTTCCCCGGATCCCAGATTATTGGGCTGTTGCTATAACCATCAAGACCATATGCAGATGTGGAAACCTGTACTTGGTGGCCATCTTGCAAAGATGGTCAGCATTGCTAAGGAACTCTAGATGTATAAAGACGACCCAAGCAGCAACACTACAGTGGGCCATCCCAACTATTTCGGCTTATCTTGATTCACAGCACGATACCTTGCACCCAGAGACGATGACTATCAACATTGCCGCCGATACATCCGTCCAGTCGGAAAAGAACGATATCGATATTGAGCAGAATGAGAATGCGCCTCGCTCTCCGGCCCAAGAAGATGAAACATTTAAAATTGATGCCAACGTCATTGGGAATGTGTTTGCTCTCTGCCTTACCGTCTCAGCCGGGGCCTGGGCCAACGTCATCCCACCCAACGCCATTCCGTTTATCTCGCAGCGGTTCCCAGAAGGCGCAGGCCAGGCAGCCTGGATTGCCACAGCCCCAAATGTGGTGAGCGCCGTGGTACAATGCATGGTCGGCGACCTCTCTGGAATCCTCGGTCGTCGCGGGCTCTTGATGGTTGGCTGTGTAGCTGGTGTAGCTGGGATGCTCTTGGGCGGGCTGGCAGCCGACATCACGATGCTGATCGGGGGCCAGGTGCTCAACGGGCTGAGCATCGCCTGCATGTTTGTCTCGTCGCCCCTGCTGCAAGAAATTGTCCCCAAGAAACATCGTCCTGTGGCAGTGGCTTGCTCTACTGTCATAAGCACGTTCGGATACACCTGTGGGCCGATTCTCGAAGGCGTCTTTATCCAAAATCACATTGGTGGCGAGCGTGAGGGCTGGCGGTTGGGTTTCTATATTGGAGCTGCGTACTGGGCGGTTACAGGTGTTATTCTTCTCCTGCTGTACCACCCTATGCCGCGACCAGACCTCGACAACTTGTCTGTGATGACGCGGTTGAAGAGGCTTGATTCGCCTGGGGTGGTGCTTGTCTGTGCGGGCATCCCACTTTTCTTAGTAGGGCTGAACTACGGCGACAACCCCTACCCCTGGAAATCCGCGCATGTGCTGGGGTGCCTTATCTCAGGAGTCGTGCTCTGCATTGGCTTCGTTATCTGGGAGTGGAAAGGTTCCCCCAATGGCCTGGTCCCGCACCGCCTATTCGGCAACCGCAACTACTCCCTTGCCCTATACGTGCGGGTTGTCGGTGGAATCGCCCTGCTAGGCAGTCAATCCTACCTGCCGCAAGTTGCCGTCAACGTCTTCGGCACGGGTGGCCTTACTACCGCCGCCTGGCAGCTCCCGCTCTCCATCAGCAGCGTCATCGGCGCAATTCTAGCCGCGGTGCTGATCCGGCTCGTCCCACAAGTCCGCTGGCTCTTGCTCGTGCTCGTCTCCACGCTCATACTCGGTGCGGGCCTAATGCTCATCGTTAAACCGGGCGTCAACTTCGCCGCCTGGTTCTTTCCCTCCGTTATAATGGGCACGCCCGTTGGCGCCGAGGCCGCCCTCCTCACGGTTCTGACGGGCTACTTCGTCCCCGACGACCTCATTGCCACGGGAGTCTGCATGGCTAACGCAGTCACACTCCTTGGTGGCGCCGTCGCCGTCATCATCTACAGCACCGTGCTCAACAGCAAGATTAAAACGGCGCTGCCGGCGGGGGTCTCGAGCGTGGCACTCAAGGCGGGGTTGCCGCGGGGGAGCCTCGAGGCGTTTATCGCTGCTTTCCTGGCTGGTGATGCTGACCGGCTGGCCGCTGTACCTGGGGCCACTCCCGCCGTTATCACGGCTGCCAGGGATGGAGCCAAGTCTGCATGGGCTGAAAGCTATCACTATATCTGGTATATACTCATTGCATTCGCTGCGATATGCTGCGTGCTTGTGCTGTTTTTTACGTCTACCAAAGAGTATTTGACGGATGAAGTAACGGCTCCTGTGCAGAGGCGCAGGGAGAAAAAGGGTGCCGAGGGAAACGAAATTGAGAAATAGATGATAATCCTTCGGTGGTTTGAAGGAACCCGAAAGTTTCCCGGGCAGGCCTGTTATCAGGGGCCGCCATGTACGAGCAACTGCACTAGCTTATCTCCGCGTGGAATATTTCCAGAAATGAAACGGCTTAAGGAACGAGCTTTTGTGATCCGCTATTCGTAGGAGATGCAACGATTAAACCGAATGTATTAACTATGTTCCTTGCAGCGTGACCCTCACTGAAGTATGACTGCATTCTCCAGCGAACTTCCTCTCTTGTATAGGTATTCTTGTTTGGATTATACCCGACACGCCGCACAGAATACCCTGCGTTCCATTTTTTAGGGGCACGTCTCACATCCAACACCTCTACTCCTCCTGAAAGACGAAGAATCGTGCATCGGAGGTCCATCGCTTGACGCTCGGACGCTTTTCCACGGGGCACGAGATTAATGATACCATTGGCCCTTCAATACACATTCGTAAATAACCATCCTTTCACCCGACATGTCTGCAGCCTCGGCCCGAATGTCTTCCTCGTTCCGCGTATAACCTCTACAGCTAACAGTGGGTTTTGGCTGGGAGAATATATACACGTGCCGGGTGCCGGGTGTGGCGTTTGAAGCGGACAGGAGCGGACGCCGTCGTCAGCAATAAAAAAAAAAAAAAAAAAAAAAAAAAACCCTCGTTTTATACACAAACGCCAAGGAGAGGAGGCGAGGTTGGGAGAAAGACAAGTAGCAACTCTTACCAATCTAGCTTAGTACGGTTACTTTGCGGCAACCACGCCTAACACCCTTCAGTTAATATGCATATCAAGGAGAATATATTCCTCCACCCAGTTAGCTGTCGAATCCTCATTCTGCATGTTGCCGGGCTCTCCAAAGTCAACCAAAGTGGAGCGCGCGTCGCCCACAGAGCTCGAAGGACCCGCATCATACGGAATAGAACGCTCTCGGCTCTTCTTGGTATGAGACTGACTACAGACCGGAGAAAGCACGAGATTATGGTTTGTGTCAGTCACAGCAGTACACTCATCGCGGTCCGCTTCCATCCATGCCCACGCCGAGTTGATCGATCCGGGCGATGTAGAGCCCTGCGTCATCTCTGGTCCGATAAACTCTGAGGCAGTGTGCGGTTCAGCACCGCCCTTATACAGCAGGCACATCAAACCATCGTCCGGTGACGAGGTTAAGCGAATGTAAAGGGAGGGCTGTGTTAGCAATATGTTTCTCCAACTCCCCAGGCTAGAGTTCTGGCTCGGCCGAGTATGTAGAACCTCAGCCGATAAGACCCTTTCGACAAGGTCGGTGATGGCTTGAGCTGCAGGTTTGCACCGCGCGGCAAATGAGTGCATGAGCAGTGATAAGTACGGGCCATCTCTGGTGGGATTGGGTGGGGCGGTTGCAGTGGTCATGTTGGCGTCCCATTCACTGAGCAGCAGAGGGTGTGCGAGACAGGGTAGCCTGCGTAGACAGGGTATTAGATGTTGGGTGAGAAGTCAGCGATCGGTACGATACTCACAACGAGAGAGGCAGCTGATCCATCAAGCCGCTCCGACAGAGCTCAGTAACCGTTTGAATGATAGCTTCGTTGCTGTAGAAGATATCACACTGCAGCCGTTGTCTTCGTTTGTAGTGATCCGGGTTGCATGTAGACAATATATCAACTTTGCGAAGTTCCTGATGGAACAAGGTAATTTGTGCGGCACTGGAGAGTTAGCGGATGGGCGTCCTCGCAAGACCCGTGAGATGTCATACTGATAGTATAGTGAAAGCGCATGCATATATGTCTCCACAGAGGAAACCACAGACTTGAGATCGGAGATCATTGGACCCACGACAGTTTTGCGGTTCAGATCCCATACAGCAAGCTCGAGTCTTAAAGTGTCAATTCTGCGGCTGTGCGACCTGGAGCACTCTACACTCCGTCCTGATGTGATCGCCGGTGCCCCCAGGTCAGTTTTTAGGGAGATCACTTGGGCCACCAGCCCGAATAGTTCAAATTCAGCTTGTAAAATGCGTGCTAATGTCCTTTTAACAGCGGGCTCATAGACCATTGAACTGTCGAACTCGCTGGCCAGATCGGTGGCTGTGAGGGTATACTCGGACATTTCCAAACTATGTGGATAGATCTGTAATGGGCTCAGAAGACTCAGTGCAAGGTTTCGGTCCCGTAGGCAGCTAGACCACCACAGGCGCTTGTGTGAGTCTATTCGCTTGGTGCTAGCACGATGGGCGCCGTCTTCCCTTGCCTCCTGGATAGCAATAGCTAACCACTGGCTTCCAGCCCGCCAATTCGGCCGTGACAGTCGATGCGATAGTAACATTGCACCTTGGCCACGTTGGAGATGTCGCTTCTCAGCGTCTAAATTATACAGTAGCTACAGCAATTGGTCAGAAAGATTTCACAGGGAAAACCGCTTTTGTGGGTGGAAAAGAAGGGGATGGGGAAAAACCAACTTTGGCTCTTTGATAAAATGTATTAGTTGCATGACTCGTATCCTGGTACCCCGCTTCCTTGACAACTGCTGCTTTCACAAACTAGAGAGGGTAAGCCTGTGCGGGGACGTGATGGGATCGTGTACAAACACTGATACTTGCAAACAGCATCGCCTGCATGACAAATAAACTCACGGTCTGGTTTCTACTCTCCAGTGTCGCCTCCGAGTGATACGTGCGCCAGAAGTCAGCCTCATCCAGGACAGGCAGGGACGGGTGGACGTGGGCAAAGTAGGCTCGAACGAACAGATCTATGAACTTCAACGTCGGCAGATGGAAGCAAACTTTACTCTTCAAAAATGCGGCATCATCACTCGGTAGATCCGAGAGCTCGGTTCTGTCAATGAACGCATACACTGAGATGGGGATGTCTGACCCGATGACGCGACCGTCGTCGACCTGGGTTTGTTGGTTCTGCAAAGAAACCGTGTTTGGCGGTACGTTCAGGTCTGTCAATCCAGACATCATCAGGCGCCTGAACCTTTGACCTCTTTCGTTCCTGGTGTATATGAATAAGTATAAAGTTCCTGGCTCTAAAGCCCGTGCTTCAGTGTACTAACCGGGACATCCGCTTGCTGAGACGCAGAGTACACTGGCGACGGTCCAACCGGCAATTTGTACACGTGCCACCGGATATCACGTAGTCGCATCGGACCTTGCGGTCATGGCATGCGTGGCAGGCAGTGTTAGCGCGTTTATGGCGAATGCGCGTCCGAGGCTCCGTCATGGCAGCCTGCGCGCGTATCCGTTACCCAGTCTGCGCGAACACCCAGCGGCGGGCGCTCGGGGGATATAAAGCAAATTGTGAGTAGGACCGTCTACGTGTTGACAAACTACGGTATTCTATTTTGTCTGGTGCTTCCGGGCCGAGTCAGTTCCACGGCCCGAAGACTTTCTATGCTGGCGAGAACGACCTGCGGCTCGTCGGAGATAGCGTGGTGCTTGTTGTTAAGGCTACCTAACACTGAAACCCCTAGTACTGGTATCAGGATAGAGTTCCAACATCAAGTGGGCCATCAACTACCTCTAAGATTTTCTATTTGTGACTTAATAGCTAAGGGGCAGGGAAATATCTGCACTGAGTACGGATCCTGCCAAGTGTACAGTAGAAATAGATCACGAGCGGCTGAACACTCAAGAGGGGATGACTAGGCAATATAGGACGCCCCTAGGATGATAACTTCGTATCCGTGCCACTAATGGCACTGGATAATGCGGTTCGGGCCTCTTGCGGAGGTTGTTAAGTGTGGTTGCAGGTACAGCTCGTCTAGCAGCATTTGTAAGACGCTTTTTACCCTCTATGGCCGGGTCCGTTCGCCCGAGCCGCGGCGATTTAAATTCTCGCCACGGGTGTAGGGTAATTATAGCTCCTGTCTTGGAGATCTAACTGAAGGGGTATGCTTTGGTTGATAGAAAGTGGGGAATCCGCTCTTCACCCTCCGCGAGGCGTAAGACCAGAATAGTTCAGGGAGACACCAGCAAGACACCAGGCAGCCATGGTACTTCTGTCTGAAAGCTGACGACCTTGGATGGGGCAATGAACTCGCCCCGCTGGAAACGCTAAATTGTCTGCTAGTTTTGGTGGAGTAGCAGATGCAAAAATCCAGATCCACTCGTTTTGCAAGACTCGGGATAAATTACAATAAATACCGGGGGGAGGATGCGCTAGGCCTACCTAGTAGGAGGAGGCATGACTTGGCTATGTGAGCACTTGGAGTGGTTGAGACTTCCCCCCTTCGCGCATCGCTCGTCCATTTCACACACACACACTCTCTCTCTCTCTTGTTTTCCTTCCTATAGCATCCCGACCGTGCACTTCCAATCATTACCGGAGCATGAACGACTTTACCGACTCAGTTGACGCTTCCCAACCTCGAAAACGAGGTCGCGTAGCCTGCAACCATTGCCGTGCCCGTAAAGTGAGATGCGATGTCACGATCACCGGCACGCCATGTACAAATTGCCGCCTCGATAATCTGGAATGCGTTGTGAGGGACGTACGGAAGAGGTACGTCAACGTTGCTTGTTCGTTCACGAGGAAATTTCAACAATCGAGTGATCTTAGTCGTCGCCAGCTGAAAGCGCGACCCACGCACCATCCCCATCCCAATGGCCGTATCATGAGCGCTCATCATCAAGACATACCCGACTACTATCATCCTGATGAGCCCAAATCCATGTGCGACTTGGATATTCTATCTGGGATCCCGTTGACCGAGTTAGTACCCCCAAACCCATATAATTTCTCGTCCTCACCATAGTGCAGCGGATCATTGATCTCCAGTATCATCGACGAGGCGGTTCCACCGTGGACTAGCTTTTCGCCGGAAGGGGTGACTTACGCCTCCCCCTTAAGTATGGGCGTTCCTTTTCCTTGGTTTAAATTTATTGAATTAAAAGGACTCTCGAGATTGCCCCCTGAAGACACGGCATACCTTGAGTCAAAGGGATGTTTTCTGGTCCCAAAGGAGGAACACATTAGGGAATTCCTGGAACAGTACTTTCTTCACGTACACCCATGCATGCCAGTGCTGAATGAAGGCGAATTTTGGAGTCTATTTGGGGGGAGCGATAGCCAAGATGGCGGGACGAAGATATCGCTTTTGGTGGTCCAAGCAGTGTTATTCAATGCCTCAGCGGTATGCAACCAACTCCACTCTCCGTTAAATCCTCTAATCAGTGCTTAATGAGCAGTTTATTGGAAAGCTCACCCTTCGAGCCTGTGGATTCAAAGACTCGCATGAGGCGCGCGAGACACTTCACCAGCGAGCAGTGGTAGGCAATACCAATCCTCGAGGCCGTCAGGCACTGATGCTAATTCGTACTTTTGAAAAAGCTTTTATTCCAGTTTGGTACAGAACAGAGCTATACCTCGATCACCAAGGCAGCTTTACTCCTGTCGCTTCACTCGTCATCGCAAGATGTCTACGTGAACACAAACTTCCTTTCAATTGCTATCCAAGCAGCCCGAGCGGACCAGGCTGACATAGAAACCACGGTTCTGTCGCCAAAGGTAAAACAAGAGAAGAAGCGAGTGTGGTGGTGTTGCGTTGTGCGAGATCGTACAATTGCCCTCGGTGTCCGACGGCCTCTACAAATTACACCTGACCAATTCGATACACATGATAGTCAAGTCGACGAGAATTCCCTTGGGTTGGAATCGGACGACTCCAAAGTGTATACACCGGCCGTTAAGCGGGAGTTGAGCAAGATCTTCGTCGCCCAATGCAGGTTTGCTGCTTCACTTACATCAACGCTGATGATCCTTTATTCGCCATCTGCTGGATTACGGCAGGGCAGCTCAGTCCAACTGTGTAGAACGCTAGAGAGTTGTGCAAGGGGTCTGGCAGCCTGGTATACTTGGGCAGATGGATTCCTGGGGCTTGCCCGTCGTTGCACGCAAAGCACTACATTTCCGGGTCTCTACACTGATCTTCTCCGCATGTACTACTTGTATGACATCTATCTGGCCCCATGTCATTCACACTACGGCTAACTCGCAAGTAGCACTGCACAAATGGCACTGGGCCACTTCACAATCTATATGCTTCCTAAAGCGCCTATTGAGCGATCAGACTTGACTATTCGTCTCCACACCACCAAGTATCATCTGCAAAAGACTTTTCTAAGTCTAAAGGTGGTTCTGCGAAGACTGGGTAATTCTGACCTGGTTGGATATCTCCCCATAAGCGCGTATGGCACCACGGTTGCTTATTGTGAGTTTTGTGAGAACAAGGAGAATGCTAACAACCGGCAGATGTGCTTATACCGCACTGCCATTACTCCTCGTTACGCTCGCTACCCGATTCTCGCGAACGCTTTCGCAACGAGCAAGGCACATGCAAGACCTAACTTGCTACATCACCACGATGAAGAGATACGAACAACGCTTCGCCTTTGCCAAATTTGTGTCGAACCTCGTTTTCAAGGTACTCCAGCTCATGGACGTGGCCGCCACTACGGCTTGTCCACCACAAGGAGGCGGTGATGAAGAGGATAACAAGCCCGGCGCAGCCTCCAACTTCCCTGGGGCGAGGGATAAAAGCGCCCGTGGTCCGCAGCCGTACTTCCTCCTCCTATTCTCGTTAGACCATTCTCTGTCGCTAGGGAGGATTCCGTCGTCCGACGAACTGCGGCAGCTTTCTCAACTGCCGGCCCCTCGTGAGCAGATTCCACCTCCGCAACCCACTGAGGAGCCTGCACAGGCAGCCATGAGGGACAAGGCACAGTATATATTAATGGTGAACAGCGGTTCCCATCATCAAGTGCAGTGGCTCTCCAATCATCATCTGGGACAGCCTTCGGATCCCAGCGAGGTAGAGCCGATTGGTATCCCGCCCCCTGAGCGCCCCCGCTCTTCTTTGCAGCCCTACACGGCACTGGACGATGACGACTCTCTGTATACGTGTCAAGAATTTAATTCCACATTTGCCGTTCCTGCAGATCTACAACTATGGGACCCAGAAGGCGCGGTGGAGGATGACTGATTACTAGCATCTTCCGTCGTGGACAAGCCGCAGTTGTACACATCCTCTCTTTGCTTTGCTCCTCCTTGCTGCCTACTTCATTGCACAACATCAGAGTACTGCATTCTAGGTAGTAGAACCAAGTCCAGTAGACCTGAACGCAGACATTTTCAGGCAGTCTCTTCAGAGTCAAGTATGGAACGTCCTTCGGGCCTATGAGGAAGAGGGAGGGAATGGAGGATTTGGTCTGGGTGGGAAGCGTGATGGATCGAGTTTCTAGTCGAGGGTGACGGGCTGTGTTGTGGAGGGCGGGAAGGCTACTAGTAGGTGGTGGGTTTTCCTGCCGTTGATACTTCGAATTCATGCTTCCAGGGTACGCTTTTTCCCGTTTTCACAAGTCCCAGTGCAGAAAGAAGCGTAAAAACCAAATATAGACAACCCATTCTAAACAAACAACCAGCACCTCGGTCATTCAACATTGAAATCCTCACATCCGAATCGTCACCAGCTCAACCAGCTCGGGATAGATCCGGGCGAAATTCTCGTCCAGCGACCAATTGCTCATGAGCGAGATATGCGCCTCAAAATCCGGATTCAGCACCGCATCCGCACCGCTGCGATTCCGCACAAACAGCGGCTGCCAGCTTGGCCAGTTGGTCGAGATCGAGGCCGCGTACACGGCGCCAAACTCCTCCAACGAGCACTCGAAGGTCCCCGAGGCCAGCGCATCGCGCAGCCGCGGGAAGTGCACGAAATCCGTCCAGATCTCGTGCGGCGTGCTGTCTTGGATTTCAGTCGGGCGCAGCCAGGCGGGGATGTTGTGGAGCGTTTCGGGGCAGGGGTAGAAGCGGTACTTTATTTTTTTTTTGTCCGTATGGGCATCATGGCTCGCAATGATTTTCAGGAAGGGGGAGGAGGAGTATAGACGTACGCGAAGCACCCAGTAGACTAGGAGAAAGGCACTAAGCAGGGTAGGGAGATCGGTCACTTCATTGCGTCGCAGCATCTTCATGATGGTCTGGGTGACGAGGTTCTCGCCCTGTCCAATGAAGAGCAGATCAGATAGCGACGGGAGTCGCGGAATGGGTGGCGACGGGAGGGCGCCAATGGGACCTGGGGGGGAGTGGCCCTTCATGATGGCTTCGTATACGGTTTGCTCAAAGCACTCGGCGTATGAGGCGTGAACTGTGGGGTGGCAGACACAGGACGGCTTCCGAGGTTGAGGGGACCGCGATAGTGAGGAAACGGCGATCCTCGTGGAGACAAACGTTTCCCTGGTCGATGCTGGGCTCACTGCGTTTGAGGAGTTCGAGATGCTCGAGGCTAGCGGATCGTGGAGATGCTGCTGCTGCTGCTGCGACTCTTCGCGTATCTCGAGGACCTCAGTTGCGTCTAGCGTCGTGGAATTCCTGGCTTGAATCCCCTGCTCGTCAGCCTCGCTGGGCTGCCTCAAACACGGCGCAGACTGGCCGCGTAAAACGCCGAGGACGAGATTCAGGCTCCGCTGCATCTCGGCCATCCGCTGGTGCATAGACTGCATATCGCGCTGGATCTGCTCCAGCCGCTCCCGGTCGGACCCACGCTTTGCCCGCTGTGTCTCCCTGTCGAGGACGCGCTTCCTCTCGAGCTGTTTTTCGGTGCGCTTTCTTTTCTTGGGGTTTCTTTGTGGATCCATCTGTGGTCGCTGATAGTTGAGAGATCTGGGAGGGGGCGGGGAGTGATAGTGATTTGATGCAGAGGCAGGCGACGCGCTCTGGGGCTGTTAAAAGGGTGCAAGAGGTGGATCTTTGCCTGGCTCGGAAAAAAGGGATTCGCCAGTCCGAACCGAAGATGAGCAGTGCATACCACGTATGCCGCGAACCTCGTCTACTAGTGAAGAAATGCCTGGGGTTACACAAGGATCCGTTTCGACACAGTAGTCTGCCGATGCGTAGTATACCCTCAGTTTGTGGAGTGAAATTACGATAAACAATAGATTCAGCGACTGGTTCCCCCGTATAACATGTAGATATATATTTTTATCGCCATGTGCCATCTGCCCTTGCGAATCCTCCATTATGTACCTCCGTTCACCAGACAACGCCGGGATTTGAGCCTGAAATCCCTTGTGTTGGTGTTCCCGACCGCTTCTTTGTTTCACAACCAAACTGGTCAGTCTACCCCGCCGCTACATACGCTACTGCGCACCCTCCCACGGCGGAGCCGCCAACACGGCATCACGCCTCCACAAAATCCACCTGCGCACCCAGTACGGCAAGACAACGCGAACCTGATAGCGTGAGAACAGCCTCGTCGGAACGCCAAACACATAGTCCAATTCCTCCAGCGTCCTCTGCTTCGTCTCCGGCACCCACAGGAAAATCATCACCAGCGCAACAACATTCAGCCCGGCGTAGAACGCAAACACGCCCGTCGGGGTCAGTGCCTCGAGCATGTAGGGAAACGTCAGCGCGAGGATCGCCGCGCCGAGCGCATTGACCGAAACTGAGGTTGTCATCCCCAGCTCGCGGTGTGAGATCGGGTACACCTCTGCGGCGTACGGGTAGCAGACGGGACCCTGACCCGGGCTGTATAAGGCGGCGAAGAAGAATATGAAGAAGGCCATTGCGGCCAGGCGGGCGGTCTCCGTTCCTGGAATTAGAGAGCAGAGGCCTGCGGCGAGGAGGGACCAGGCCATGCAGGGGAATGTGAAGAGGAGGAGGGAGCGCCGGCCGAAGGTGTCGATTGTGCGGAGGGCGGGGAAGGCTAAGAGGAAGTTTACGAGCCCGAAGCCCCAGGAGGCCCAGAGGGCGCTTTTTTCGGTCACGCCGGCTTCGACGAAGATTGTGGAGGAGTAGAAGGAGATGATGTTGACTGCTCGGGTGGTTAGTTGCCGGAGAAAGTAGATAACAAGAAAAGTTGGAACTTACTTCCGCACATCTGCTGGGCGAGCATGACAACTCCAGCGGCAAGGTTCGCGCGCCGAATTCGAGGGACGATGAAGAGCTGCACGAAACGGTGGAGCGTATTCTCTCGGTGCGCTTCATTGACCTTTTCTTCCACAAACTAGAGGAGGATGTAGAACAGATCCCTCGCAGCGAGCAGCGGTGCTTTGCGAAGCCGCAAAATGGACTAATATGCGGCTGCAAAACGACCTCTTTTGAGCAGCCACCTCGGGCCTGGCTAATATCAGCCACCAATCGAAAAAGAAAACGCAGCAGATGGCGGCTTACTCTCAGGGCAGAAGTAAATGAGAAGAAGCAGAGGGATAGCAGGGATCACAGCCGACTCAAGCTGCAGACGCCTGGTAATTGACCCAGCATTAACGACGGGAATATTGGCGCTGAACCCTAGAAAGATCCCAAATGCAAGCCACAGCTGCCATGTCATTGTCAGCGCCCCGCGAATCGCCGCGGGAGAACACTCGGCCGCGTAAATGGAAGTAGTCGGCTGTTTTATTCCCATTCCGAGTCCGAGCAGCAGCCAGCAGACTAGGGGCTGCGGCCAGCTCTGTGTAAAAGCGGCCCCAAGGACAGAGCAGAAGAAAAAGATAGCGGCTATGAAGGTGGTGCCGCGGCGACCGGTGAGATTGTTCAACGGGTCAGAAAGCCAACAGCCACTGAGCATCGCAAGCTAGTAAAAGTATCAAGGAGCCGGAACGGTAGCTCACAGCAGCAGCGTCGCAATAGTGGGAGCTGAATTAATGAGGCCTACAAGCCAATTGTCATGGGGACTGGCTCTTTCAATGCCAAATTCCTTGGGGAAGGATAGATTCGCCACGTTGCTGCCAGTCTAGAATGCAGTCAGTGTATTTCCATCCGATACAGTGGCGGCACTTACCTGGCCCCAGCTATGCATTGCGGCGCCGATTGGACAGACTGCAATGGTAAACCAGAGCGGGCGAGCAAGGCGCCACTTGTGGTCTCGCTCCTCCCGGAGACAAGTCTTATCCGCATCTTTCAACTCGGGAATATCTTCAGACGTGTGCGCATCCTGGGCCACTACTGCCGCTTTGAGGAAGGGAAGCCGGGCTGCTCAGGGAGCAGAAGATATCCAACAAGCTTCTCGGCGTGAGTACGAGGCTCGTCCTTTGTCATCTGAGCTAGCATTCCACCTTGAGACTCACTAAGAACAGTTATTGTGCGATCTCTGCCCATCTCATGTATGTCATACATCTGCTTTGGATCCTCCAAGGCAGGAGCCATCTTAGGGTCTCGCTTGCCGACCGTTGTGAAAGTGTGCTGGCTAATTGAGAACTGGAAGCAGACCAGGGAGTAATACCATTTTATATACACTTTATCAATCAGACGTTTCAGCGCGTTCTTTTACTTGGGGCCACGGACGCGAAAGACGGAGTCGAACCCAGGGAAGGCTAAATCTGCTGCCTTCACATGAGCTGACATGTCGAGAGAATGATTTTGTGACGAAGAAGAATTTGGCTAGATGTCGTGGGTTACGGAATGCGGGTGTGTCGAGAACGTTAGATTCTTCGAGATTTCGGGCTAGGTACCCCGAATCACACAAAGGATCCGCTTTTTCCTCATTCGTATTGATACCTATTGATATTCGCATTGCCGTTGGGATTGCGAGGTTTGGGCATCCTGCCAGCGATAGGTATCTACACCGTGTAGTTTACGTAGGAAAGTGGTTGTCCTGGTCGGGTACCCTCCGTTCCTGGCTCAGCGGGGATTAGATGGGTACGCAACAAGGCCAGCACGGGATCTCGCCGACATCCGGGGGACTGCAATCCCGTTACCAAACTCTCGCGCATTCATGCACCCCATACAGAACCAGTAAGCTCCGCCTGTGTGGTGAGACCGCCAGATGTCATGAACCGCGCTCGCTTGTACGTAGGTTTGCCATTCGACCAGGGAACTCGTCCCTTGGTATGGTATGTATGGCTGTCGTATGTGACAAGAGTAGGTCTCAAATGCAGTAAAGCAATAGTCTCACACACTGGCGTACATTGTATGGATGAGGACGGGGTAATCACTGTCCTGTCTTTGTATTATTACATAATGCGTCTTGGCAGAGGAGAGTGGACGAGGTCGTCCACTGCCATCGTTGGCATCATTTGCGGGAAGCTCTCTTCGTTACAGCCTACTCCACAACTTTCTAGCTCGGACTTCATGGAGCGGCGCATGCTGATACAGTAAATATCCCCCCTTGCTCCGAACAATGGCCCGCGGTTGCAGGCTGCCTAGTCTATCCCTCCAGGATAGAGTCAATTCTGAGGGACCAATGTATACGGAATCGGATCTCATACGCTCCGGAGACAATCAAATGCTACAGTATAAATAGTAAGGGAGAACACAGACGCAAAGGTGGGTATACGAGTCTGCGGATACCTAGCGCATCTACACTTGCCTCTGCCTACATGTACTCTCCTTACCCAGACAAAGGGAGCCCGTGATTGGAAATGTTCAAAACACTCAACCTTACGATGAATTGGCTCTGCCGCGGTCTTCTGCTTGCGCCATACGCGGCCATCGCGCAGTTGCAAGACGTCCTCGGCTGCGACTGCAAATGCGACAATGGCAACATGCCAGCCATGAAACCCCCCGGCACCGGCGTCGGCGGCGACATCCTCAGCGCTGGTGGCATGTGTAACCCGGAGAGAATTTCACACCCCCGCATCTTCGGTCTGCAGATCCTCGACCTCGCCGTCTCCCACCGGCAGAATTACACGTTTGACCTGCTTGAGATCCCCGGCGGCCACACGGACACCTACGCACCGATGAACCTCTGCCATGTCTCTGTAACCTACAGCCACCCCGGCTGGAACGACAAGATCACAGTGACCGTGTACCTGCCGACTGAGAACTGGAACGGCCGGTTTCAGGGCACGGGGGGTGGCGGCTTTGTGACGGGTGGCGAATCCCTTAATACATTCTACATGCTCCCAGGGCTTCGGGATGGATTCGCCGTCGCAACCACAAACGGCGGCCACGGGGAGGACATTGCCGTCCACTCTGTCGACGCCGGGGACTGGGCGCTCCTCAGCCCGGGGAATGTTAACCTCCCCTTACTAGCGGACTTCGCGCACGTCGCCCTGCACGACATGGCCGAGATTGGCAAGGCCATTACAACCTCTTTCTACAGCGTCGCCCCGCACCACTCCTACTTCCACGGCGGGTCCACGGGCGGCCGCCAGGCGATCATGATGGCGCAGAAATACCCACGTGATTATGATGGCATCGTCTCGATCTGCCCCGCCATCAACTGGGCCAAGTTCATCATGGCCGGCTACTGGCCGCAGTTCGTTATGAACCAGCTCGGCGTGTACCCACCTGGATGCGAGCTGGATGCAGTGACCGCGGAAGCAATTGCAGCGTGCGACGCGCTGGACGGGGTCGAGGACGGATACATCTCGCTCCCCGGCCGCTGCGACTTCGACGCGCTGAGCGTCGTCGGCAAGGAATTCGAGTGCGACGGGGGACGCCACGGCAGGATCAGCAGGGAAGCCGCAATCATCGCCAACGCTGCCTGGACTGGGCCGCGCAGCTCGGTGGGAAAGTTTCAGTGGTACGGAATCGGCAAGGATGCGCTCCTCGGCAGCAACGGGCAGGGGATTGCCTCAACGCAGTGCGATGAGGATGGGACGTGCAGGGGTGTTCCGTTTGCGATCCCCGTCTCCTGGATCAGGCACTTTATCACCAAGGACGCGGACTTTGATATCGCCGCGATCACGCACGCGGAGTGGGACTTGCTCTTCCACCGCTCTGTGAGCGAGTACGAGTCACTGCTCAGCGCCTCGTATGCGGATTTATCCGAGTTCCGCGCTGCGGGTGGGAAGCTTCTTTCTTGGCATGGGATGCGCGATGCAGTGATTCCATTCAACGGCAGCGTCCACTACTACAATAGTGTGCTGCAGGAGGATGAGGATGCACAAGCATTCTTCCGGTTGTTCTTGGCCCCTGGTGCCGAGCATAGTGGATGGGTTGGACCGGTTCCTAGCGACTTGGTGGATACCGTGCTTGACTGGGTGGAGAAGCAAAAGGCGCCAGAGACCCTGCGGGTCAAAGGGCCTGATGGGAATGGGCGGATTGTGGAGAGAGATTTGTGCATGTACCCCAGCGTTCAGGAGTATGTCTCTGGAGACCCGTCGCTACCGTCGTCTTTCAGGTGTGTCGGATGAACTAGCAATTTGGCTACGGAGGGTATGGACCATAGGGGGCAACTGTACTATGGGCACCTGTCTGTACAAGGTACCGCACTAAGAGTCTGTGGCTGGAACTTGACAGGTGTATTTGACAATAGGATCTATTCATCTATTCACTATACATCGTGTTCCAACAGGTAAATAGTGTACCGGTTCACTGTACTGTCTGAGGCTGTGCGGAATAGGAGAGGAGATGACCAATGCGTTCTCTCAAGAGGAACTTTAGATCGACGTTCGAACCAAGTATGGTTGTTTACACTCGTAGCATAGGTAATCCTGGAGAACCGTACTGCTAGAATCGTCAGCGAACGCCGTATAGAGCATCGGGGCCAATACCGTGCATCCACTCTGGCTGTGTTGCAAAGTACTCGCTACTTGGCCGGCGCCAGAATATGGCGCACAGTTGGATCGGAATGCATCGCGGCGTATCTTACAAAAAAAGAAAAAGGAAAAAGGCCTCCTGCCCAGCCGACAGAGAGCTGGGGCAGGGACATCTACACGGGCCCGCGAGGCCCGCGAGGCCCGCGAGGCCCAAGTCCCCGCATATGGACCTAGTCTAGGTACTGCACCGGACTTCCGGAATTCCCCAGGTAGTTCAGAGCCTAGTATACCTGCGGACAGATGGAAGATTGTCGTTGTATTTCTCGGTTCTCTGCACATCCGAGCCGGTATCCGGCAGACTCTACGGTGGCTCCATAAAATGTCTATCCACTTGTCCGAATATCGAATTTGCCAGACCTTTGACGAAGGTGGTTCCGTGGCTTATGCGGCCATAAACTCTTAGAGAATTGTGAAAATCGATCATGGCGTCGTTGGCGGACGACATCGTCCACTTGACGTGCTGAACCTCATCTTTGAAACAGCACACAATTTGTATATGAACAGCGATCAACCAGCAGCCCTCTTACACTGCCCAAACAAGTCCAAATACAAAAAGACAAAATGTCAGCCTCTCCGCCCATCCCTACACTTCCCGCCTCAGAAACCGATGCCATTCTCCGCCCCCCGTTCGCGCCAGAGCTCGAAAAAGTCCGTGCCTCCGCAGGACTGCTCCGCGCGGAACACTTCGAGAACATCGAGAGCCTCCGCGCGCAGCCGGACGGTTTCACCCTCGCAGCATTTCTAACCGAGTTCCCCAACTTAGTGCACAAGGAGTACACGATCCCCGTCCCGCCGGACAACCCAGGTCCCAGCATCATCCTCTCCGCCTTTACCCGCAATGACTCTACAAGTACAGAGCGGCCCGCAATCTACAACATCCACGGCGGGGGGCAGATAGCCGGAACGCGTTTTGCGGGATTCCCATTTATCGCTCGCTGGTACGCGGGCATGGACGTCGTGCTTATGACGGTTGAGTACAGGCTCGCGCCCGAGCACCCGGCGCCCGCGGCGCTGAATGATAGTTACGCGGGGCTGGTCTGGGTCGCAGACCACGCCGCCGAGCTAGGGATCAATCCGGACAAGATCATGGTGCAGGGGATCTCAGGTGGCGGACCGATTGCGGCTGCTTGCGCGATCAAGGCGCGCAATGAAGGCTACCCGCGACTGTGCGCGCAGCTTCTATCGACGCCGATGCTCGATTGCAGGGGGGACACCGTCTCCGCGCGGCAGTATGAGTCTGTCGGACATTGGTGCGGCCGGACGAATCGTATGGCGTGGGGGTTTGTTCTGGGGGAAGGGAGGGACGTAAAGGGTGAAGACGTCAGCGAGTTGATTTCGCCGTCGAGGGCCACAGATTTGGCGGGGGTTGCACCGGCGTTTATTGATGCGGGTGAGGCGGAGGTGTTTCGCGATGAGGCAGTCAGGTATGCGGGTGCGTTGTGGCAGAGTGGTGTCTCGGCTGAGTTGCATGTATGGCCGGGCTGCTGGCATGGGTTTGATATGCTTGCGCCCGAGGCGAAAGTTTCCAAGGCTGCGACGGCGGCGAAAATGGATTGGATACGGAGGGTGCTTTGCGGTTAGATTATGTGCTTTATGATAATCGAGAGAGGTAACTTAGCAATGCATTGTGTATTGTTCCACTTATGGTTCGCTAGGATATGGGATGAGGTACCCCTGTCCAGTGCTCTGCGTATGGGTAGAATCGATAGAAGCCGGTAGCTGGTTATAATAGTAGAGGGCAGCTAGCTACGAAGCTTATCGCAGGGGATCTGTATCCCCACGGTCCTTTACAATGTGATCATTGCTTTCCTGTATAGGTCGGCAAGACATAACCCAGCGAAAAGACCAAGTCACCAACTAGATATTGCTAACAAGCGGGGCACTAGCAGTATGAATCATATATATTATTTATCTACCCTTCAACCTCAAAGACCCGCCGGATCCACGACTTCTTGGCCGCAATTGATGCCTTAGCAACCGCAGCCTCCTTCCCCGCCTCAACCCCAGGCATCGCCATCTCAAACCCATGCCACGCCCCCTTCCACACATGCAACTCGGTCGAAACCCCACACGCCCACAGCCGCGACGCATACGCAACCGCCTCATCCCGGAAAACCTCCGCCTCCCCAGCATCCATAAACGTTGGCGGTAGCCCAGTGAGATCCGTCGCGCGGGCAGGCGCAACAAGATGGTCGACCTGCGCGTTCACCTGCACCTCTGAATCGCGCGCGTCAGTTTTCCCCTTGCGACCAAGAACACAATCCCAGGCCATCTGGTTCGTAACCCCGCACCACGGTCCCACATGTTCAAACTGGCGCGCCGACACCGTCGTGCCGCGGTCATCCAGCATCGGCGTCAGCAGCATCTGGCCCAGCAACTTGGGCCGCTGGTTATCGCGCGCAAGCAGCGCACACCCTGCGGCAATGGGTCCGCCCCCGGACCCGCCCATCACAACAATACGGGCCGGGTCGATGCCTAGCTCCGTGGCGTTGGCAGGGTCCGCGATCCAGGCCAGTCCGGCATAGCTATCATTTAGCGCCGCGGGGGCGGGATGCTCGGGGGCAAGACGGTACTCGACTGAGATGGCCACAATGTCGGGGACATCGGCGAAGAAGCGGATTATGCTGTCTAGCGCGCTAAAGCGGTTCCCTGCGATTTGACCGCCACCGTGGATGATGTAGACGGCTGGGCGCTTGGTCGTGCTATTGGTGAGTGTTGACTTCGGGGAGAAGACGGAGAGGGAAACCGGGCCATCGAGACTGGGGATCGTGTATTCCTTGTGTTGCATGTGTGGGACACCGGCGAGGACGGACTCGGCGGTGAAGGCGAAGGAGACAGCTCGAATACGATCAATGCTGGAGAAGAGATTGAGGTCAAGGGCGTCGAGCTTGGGCTGGAGTGATGGGTCGTACGGTGGGCGGGCCATGCTGGGCTCTGGGGCTTGTGTTGCTGTCATGGTGAGATGGAAAGTGAGTAGATGTACGCGCTATGGAAATCTTCCTTGGCAATGTAGGGGGATGCATCAGTGCCCGCCTCTGTGCAACATACTTATATGAGCTCACTGGGACTTGTTTCGTCTACTCTATCCGGCAGATTTAAACCTCCGAACCCGAGGATCTGGGTGGTTAGCTCCGTGGGTAGTGGTTAGATCCTTTCCGGCAGTGGACGACATCGTCCAGCTCCAACACGGTCGCTCCCACAAATTAAATATTCCCCTATTCGGCAGCTTCACGGACGCTCATGCGCGTTGGGCAGCACCCCATCGCTGAGTTTTCAATGCTTACTGCCCGGTCCAGCGGAAACCCCATGCATGGTTCTTCAACCCCGGATGCGACAGATCCGGAGCCGGGGTGACGGCAGGGCCGGGGAAAGGGCTTACGGCAGTAAGTATACGATGTGGCGTATCATTGTTGATCTCACTGAAACGAAGTAATGCAGAAATTGCTGCCAGGTTGTCGGGCGAGAGGAAGAACTGTTATGGCGGGCTTTGGGTAAGGAGAATCGGGCATAGAGAAGAACGCGACAAACCCAATATTTTTACGAGATTCGTGAATCACGGTTCTCTGAGAATCTTGAAAGTAACGCAGAAAGCCGGCTGTAACTAAGGCCTAGGAAAGACAGGCCGGACATAGAGGAGTCCTGGGACAGACGACACAAATGGGTATAAGCAGGACCTAGGGCTAGTAGATAACACATGTAGAAGACGCGCATCACGTTTACTCAAAGCATTCCACATCGATATGTGCCGTGGTCGTTGCTGGGAGAGGCAATTAGGTGTAAGGCCGCCTGGGTTTTATAGAAATCCGACTAGGCACATTAGGTTTTTTTTATCATCTGTTATCAATATATATATGTAGGAGCAGTTCACACTCCATCGAAGCTCCGGCGAAGTAAAGCTCTCTCCGAAAGAGCGGTGATAGTTGGATCGCATAGTGTTCTCTTCAACTACATGGCCCCTCATCGCAAAAGTGTGTGGAAGGTGCTTGTCACACCTTTCGCGCGTAGCATGATCTCGCGTGGCCAGTATTTGCTGCCCCTTTTCGCGCGCGACGCGGGGACTACGTGTGGGTGTTAATCCACTCCTTAAAGACCCCACGAAAGCTCTCAATTCCGTTCATCTATAGGGGCCAGGATCGGAGTTGCATCGACCATACTCCGTAGCACTCACGTGTTACCGTCCAAATGGATGGATCTTATCGTGCCGCGCATGCCGACGAGCTCCAATAATATTGCGATGCTGCATACGAGGACCGAGTTGAGGAGGGACTGCAATCGAGAACTAAGGCGGATTCATGTCAACTGAATAGCTCGTATATCATCTTAGAGGACTTGTGCAAATCCACTCGATAATGCTTAAGGATTAGACAACGCCTAAATCTGGTAAGCAGCCCCAATTCGAACAAGGCTGACAATCCAAACGCTAACTCTGTTCGAGGGGGTTCTCGTGGTCGTCCTATTGGTCACTCTGACGCACCAAGAAGATGAGATAAGCTGTTCCACACCCTTTGTATAGCCACCGGAAATTCAAAAAGCACCTTCAAAAGGTATAAAAGAGCGGCTTTCCCCCATCGTACGTTGCTTCGTCCTTCGGAAGAAGGTCTGGTACATTCGCGACCGACGCTGCGTTGTCTCTGGGCATGCCGTTAAGTGGTGAAATGCCGGACCAACTGGACCAGCTCCGCAATTCGTCTACAGACACCGGCCTTGGATCGCGATAGGCAAGGGCTAGAACCCGGACTCCCTCAGGCAAAGCCAACACTCCCGCCAGCTTGAGATTGTCGAAGCTCTCCAAAAGTGCGCAGCGTCCGGGTACCGAGATCTGGCCTGGCCCACTTGCCCTCGCTAACCGCCTCTGATAGGCGTCGCCCTTCGCATTTGGGTGCCCTTGACAAATCAACACCGATGGCCGATATTAAGTGGGTATTGGTTCCACCGATGCCCCATCAAATCAACGCACAAGCCTTGGGGGGCCAGAATCACCACCGCGGCTTTCGAGGAGCGACAATCGTGATGCACCGAGCGGGGGCAACAGAGCGGCAAGAAAAGCTCTCCTTTGCAAGCCAAAGACGTCAAGAACTACTCAGAACGCACCTGAAAAGCATCAACTGAAAGAGATAATCCGATGAGGAACAGCAGTACTACCAACCGGGCCGCGCCAGACTTTCTGTTCGTCGATTATCAGGAGGACAGCCAGAGAATCGCGCGATTGACAAGCAGAAGCGCGTCTTTGCGCAAAAGACACATCAGTGGAAGAAGAGGCAGGCAGCCGTAGAGAGGTTGAAGGCCTCCACACATGTCTTTCGGCAGCGCCTTCCATTTGCGTATAAGCCGGTCGCGGATGGCTCTGATGTGCGCGGGGACGACAAGGGCAGGCGCGATGGTGAAGCCACGGAGCCCACCACGGCAGGAGCAGATGTTACGCGGTACTTTTTGCAAGTGACAATGATGAAAGAATTCCTGTTTCCGAAAACTCACCTTGGCCAAGGGTTTACGGACCCGTTTGGAACAACAGCAGTGCCGATGAACGAGTTTATGGATTCCTATTTCCATCACCGTGCGTCCGCACCGCACCGCAATGAACGTTCTGAATGCTAGCCCTGTCTAATACTGCATAGTCCGTAATTTTACTATTAACCAGTCCTACCCGCTTGATACGTCCCGGATGAGCGTCTGGTGGTGGCAGAAGGCGCTGGCTGAACCGGCCATCCAGCTCGCCCTCCTCGTCTCTGCGGCGAGCCATCAGACGGCAATGAACTCACTCTACAATGCCCCATCCCAGTATCTGCGGCGGTCTATTGGCGAGTTTTATCGCCTGCGCGGGGATACGATCAAGACGTTGAATGGCCTTCTTCGCAATCCCGGCGCTGTCGCCGAGTCAACTATTTTGATTGTTGCAGCTCTTCGGGCAATCGAGGTACGTTTGCTCAATCCGCTGGAATATACCCGAGTTCCCCATGGTTTTCCAATGTGGATGGTTCTAATGATTCGCAGGCCATTGGCGGCAATATCGAAGGCGCGGCGGCCCACACAAACGGCCTAAATGCGTTAATCCACCTACACGGCGGACTCGAGGTGCTGGACCACATGACTCTCTCCAAGATCTATCAGTACGCGTTATCTTGCTCTTTACGAAGACCTAGGATGCTGATAAACTTATATCCAGCGCCGACATCATGTGTTGCGTCCTCACTGACACAATGCCAACCCTACCCTTAATAGCGAGATGGAGAAGCGAGATCCGGCAAGAAGCCAAAGTTTTCCATTCCACGAACGACATAGCCTCTCAGCTCAGTGACAGCCCAGAAATAGCCGCGCAGCTATTAGCACTAGGGACTTCGTTCTTCAAAGCACCCTGGTACACAGGCCTGGACAGCACCATGCAGACATTCCTTTGGGTATCGCAACGTCTAATTCAGTACTATGAGGTTGCACAGCTCCGGCCTTCGGTCATCTTGCCGACGGATAATGACCTGTTTGTGCTTATGGAATACCAGCTTGTCTCGATCCGATATCGACCTATACCAGCAGATCCATCAACCTCCAGCCCGCTCAACGAACCCCTCCGGATCACCCTGTTCATCTACCTAAACATGCGCATCTGGCACTTCCAACACTCCCCCGTCATGCAATTCATGATAAACTCGTTACGGAACAGTCTCGTCTCTCAGACAGCACCCGGAATTCCAGCCATTTCAGAAATAAAAGAAACAGCCCCAGATGCGCTCTTCTGGGTCCTGTTTATCGGCGGTATGGCTTCGCAGGGCCACCACGGTCACACCTGGTTCGTCGATCAATTGGCGGATATTTCTTGCTATCTGGGGATCCAAGAGTGGGGTTCAGCGCGGGATATCCTGAGTGGCTTCTTTTATACAGATCAACCAGGGGAGCCTGGGGGTAACGAGCTGTGGAAGCAAGTAGTCCAGGCCAAGTAGCCCTTGCTATAGCTTGGTAGTATTTATTATGACTGAATGATACCCATACAGACGTGCCTATGCCATTTGGAGTTGCCGACATGATGTAGTCCTAATAGTAATAATACATTACAACAAAGGAACCCATGAGAAATAACTTCCGTTCCATCAGCCCCGAATGAATGGCACTCATCTCCTGCCCTCTCCCAACCTGCAACTTTAGTCCCCGGCTAGGAGAACAAGGGCTTCCCGTCCGCTAAGCCGTTCTTAAGCCACATAGTGAAACGCGGATAAATAGTAAATGAGTCTTTGATGCCTCACTGCTTAACGCCTTGAATTGTATTTAGGTGAGTACATCTATACACCCCAAATCCTCCTTTTCATAGCACCCCTGCATCATCTCAATCCCGCGCTGCCAGTCCAAGTCCTCCTCGACCCCTGCATAAGAAATCCCCTCCTTAACCAGAAATTCCCTGGCCCTCAATAGCTATCAGGTCGATGTCCACACCTGCATACACGAGATTTTTGCCGAAGGGATCCATATCCAACTTGAAATTCTCATGGATATCTCGCTTTCCAATCTCTATCAAGCGGCCGGAAGGGGCGACAATATTCCAGGTAGCGAGGAGAAACGGCCCGGCAAGGCTGTTGAGTGCGACATGGCCGCCCGTTGCCTTTAGAGCACCTTGCACGAAAGAATCAGGGTCACGCGAGGAGGAGATGGCATCGTCGGTAAGCCCAAAACGTCCCTTCAAGAAGCTTGGCTTGCTCTCCGAGCCAACGGTGGCAAGTACCTTGGCCCCAATCATCTGCGCAATTCGAACTGCAATGTGGCCGACTCCCCCTGCCGCCGAGTGAATGAGGCAATACTCCCCGGCTGAAGTCGAGCCATATCGATTAGCGAGTAATATGCCGTAGAGCCAATATGGCCCAATGATGCGGCTGTAGCATAGTCCATGTCGCCAATCCTGACACAGAGCATAGCTGGAGTACGCACTATAATGCCGTGGGGCCCTTGATTGGACACCAAGGCAAGCACTCGGTCTCCGGGCTTAAAGGCCTTTGGTGATATCTGCCGGCCTACTCTTCGGATGACTCCTGCACACTCTGAGCCTAAGTGGTGCTCACCAATCATTCCCAGCGCGACAACGATATCACGGAAGTTCATGGCCGACGCTTTGACTTCGATCTCAACAGCGTCATCTGCCAAACCTTCATCCCTAAAAGTGCATCATCCACCACCAGACGAGGAATAGACAGCACCCCGCTTCTCAAGGAAACTTCGCCCTCATAGCCATCATCTGAGAGAAGACGGATGACGTACTTGCTGACCCTACTGGGATCAGCAAGGGCTGCAGTTTGGCTGCTCGGACTTTTGTGTTTCTTAGAAATAGTGGTGGTACAACCGGCTTGGCGGACGGCAGCGCCCTCAAAGCCGCTGACACAAGGAGTATATACTTACATAAGGCAAAGTTGTGCAAAGAGCAGATTTATACTAATATTACGTTTTTTATCTGACTTAGCCGCGCGCTCAATAATGCATTCTAGACAAAGGTTACGGCACTGTTGGCAGGACTTTTCTTAGGTCTGCGGAGGGCTCATGTTAGACCCTGTATGTACCGCGCTGTGGACGAAGGCCTGTGATGCACTCCTTCATGTCAGTGCTGCTGGTCCTTCCGCAGGAAGACCAGCGATAAGCGATTAGTTCTACTACGATAGCACCTATACATCTAACCACCACATTCCGCCTCATATATTACCTCCCCGCAGTATCCCGTTACTGCGGATCACAGCTCAGAGGACCCAGCTCGTTATACCTGACAGGTTGTAAAGGCATACGCCCACGCAAATATGGAAAATCATTATTTTTTTCTTGGTGGAAATCTTTTCCACGGTTCACGGCTCAAAATAATTTTAAGGGGAAGCCGATCGTGGTTTGAAATGCCAAGAAATTCTCGAACCATGTTCTGCTTTTGTTGAACCACGGTTCACAGTCCCCCCTGATTTGTCACGAGTAGATCGCTGTCAAGCTGGCACGTGATAGTAACCCACGTGACTGTGCTGCCGTTCTCCTTTTCCCTTGGCAAGTGAGATCCACGGATCACCATCAAGCATCAATCCATGAATTATCTTCCAGAAACCCGACAGTCGCATGGTTTAGTCAGCGACAGTGCTTTAACGTAATCGGTAAGCGAGTGACGCACGCAAGCGAGTGACGCACTTCCGCCCGATTTAACCATGGTTGAAAGT